>APFE030696391.1:0-26269 GCA_000404065.3 Pinus taeda | reverse complement strand
GAGCTCGATTACAAAATAAGACACGATACTCCTCGCAGGGAGTTTCTACCCTTTATATATGACTCATACGTGCAATACCACTAGCCAATACCGCGGTATACTAATACCATCTATCTAATACTATGGCCCATTTGCAACTAACTGTGGTTCCATTATTAATTGCGGATTAACCACTTACAATTATTAATATGGGCTTTATTGACTCTTGACTATGACGTGGTCCCATTACATAGATAAGGGGGTTAGGGTGGGACCCTAACAGAAATGCTGCCTTGGGCAGCTTATTTATGTAGAAACCTAACCCACTTTGCTGCAAAATTGATAGATCAAGTAATGTTGTAATGCCAGATCAACCAATCAAGTAACTGTGACAAGGATGCTTCTTGAAAGTGCTTCAACCAGGACACAAATGTAAATGCTGACAGCCATACATGCACATAAGGAGTCTGGTTGTGTAAAAGACAATTTGATCTATCATTCAAATTGAAAAAAATTTCCATGTATGTTGCAATAGGATCAAAGAAACCAAACTCTGTTTGCTGCCCTAATTCCTCAACATAGACCTCCAATTGCAAACTGTTAATGCAAACATCTATGGGAAGCTCTATTGTTTCTTGTTTGAAGGAGGAAGAGTTTCCAAGAACTTTTTAGGATCTCAGAAATCATATGACTGGATCTGCTCATTCAAACACTGAATCTCCTTCTCAAGTTTTTCAACAATTAACTCACAGGCACCAGTTTTAGTTTCAATAGGGAACTTTGGAGATCTCAAGCATTTAAGCAAGGCACTGAAAAATTCTTCATTAATTTCAATATCCACTAACCATTCTCTAACTTCGTTTACAGCTTCACAAAGTGCAGGGTTTGCCACATACCCTATCATTTTATTTTAGTGCATGAACGGATCAGTGAGCGCTGGAATCTCTGGATTGAGTTGGAGTCGCCAGGTGAATGTTTCAGCCTTCATATGTGTCTGACTGGTGTCCACCATCAACAATCAGATCTAACTTGATACATCTACTGGGGCAATTTGCAAATTAGATATTCCGTTTATAAGACTAGACCAGAGATTGACTGAAGTAGCTTTTATCTACTTGCGCTAATGCAAAGCAAAAGCGTTTCAAAGACTACCTGGCTAATCTTCAGACTCCGTCTGTAGTCTATAAAACAAAGAACACTAACAAACAAATAAAATTTTCTTCCCCAGTATGGTCGCCACTATGTTAGCGCTCAAATCTACCTTAGGCTGAAATAAGATAAGACTCAAGGCTACATCAAACCACGCTCAGCCTCGTAGCTAGCCCTATGAGGACAGGAGAGGGCTCTCTCCGGGTCAATCTCGGCAAAAGATAATCAACGTGGTCGAGATGACTAAATTGATGACTAATTTTAGGCTAGGTATGAAGTACAAGGACTTTGAAATTAATTTTTTGAGGTTTTGTTGAATTCAAGGGAAAGGCAATTTTGGGTGCGGGGATGAGGCACAACTTTTGCAGAGGTCTACTTGGGGCAAGATAGGCGATTGTTTTGATGCCTTTAAAGTGATTGAATGGATAGATCTGACTAGTGAGAGGTTAAGGAGAGCAAGCAACTTTCAAGGATTCTCCCTAAACAGATGAAAACATGGAAAATTAAACAAACTTAAAGGCAGAGCATAGCAAATTCATGGATTCTACCTTAACACTTCATTTGTTCAATTGCAGAAGATTAAAGAAGGAAAGTGGTACACATACACAACTTACAAGTACTGAAAGAAGCACACCATCAACACATAAAGCCACATGAATCCCAAATAGTGCTGCAAAACCCTGGTCTTTCCTTTACCAAAATGCAGATAAGATATGTACAATACAATGTCAAGCTATTCCCAAGAGTCCAACCTATGCTACTGAATGAAAATTTACATATATAGATCAATCTAACCTCATTCCCTAACCTCTAGGGGTCGATCTCCTCCTTGTACTAAAGGATTGAGCTCAACCATTTTCTTCAAAATAGAATTAGTTACATTAAATTTGGGCCGAATTTATGAAAATAGGTGCTGAAGATGAACTCATATCTCCCAAACCATAACACCTGTTACAAAAATGAAAGATGTTTTTGTCGATAAGGTTGTGCTGGAGAAAAACCGCTCTCAAATTTGGGAAATTCGTTTCCAATAGCTCGAAATATGTTCCACAAAATCATCTCTAAAACAGAAAATCATTAAAACTTTAATTCTGTGAAAATGAGCTGTAAAGATCTAGTCACATATCCCAATCCATGACACCTGTGAATAAAATGAAAGAGGTTTTTTTTATAGGGCTTGCTCTTAACACAAACCGCATTGGGTTTTTCAAAATTACTTTCCATCTGTTGTAAAATGGCTCTGCACTAAAATGACTAAAACAGTAAAAAATATGAAAAATTTGTTTTGTTTTACTGTAGGCTCCAAATATCACTGTATATCTCCCACATAGTAACACCTGTGGATAAAATTAAGGAGGTTTTTGTTATTTAGTATGTGGTGAATAAAAACCTCTTTCACTTTTGAAAAATTCTTTACCATTAGTTCAGAAACTGATTTTGTACTAAACTTGTCATTGTGTGCAGCAACTGACCTCGAAACATGCATAACGAAGAATCACTCATTCATTTTTTCTAATCCAGGAACCGGTTACGGGAGTATGATATACCGTTGGAAAGATTTTTCCAAGCTCCTTCTGATGAAAACACCTGTGACATGTTTTTTTTGAACATCATGTGCAAAACATCTAACAAAACCAGACATAGTAAGAGCTCATGTTGATCCCTGGTGACAGGCTGCGAAGACTGGAACTAACATGTAGGACATGATCAAGAAAGATGCAGTGTACACTTGGGGAAAGAAAGAAAAGCATGCATTCACCTAGAATAAGCAAACCATTTCCGAAGTGCCCGCACTGTACAACCCATATTTCAAAAAGGATTTCCTGCTATACACCTTCACTTCCGACAATTCGCTAGCTGCATTGCTCACTCATAAAGACAAAGCTAATGATGAACGTCCTATCTCTTTCATGAGTGCAAGGACTGAAACTTAACTACCCCACCATTGACAAACAAGCTTATGCAGTTTACAAGGCAGTGAAACACTTCAGGCCCTATTTGTTGAAAAACCACTGCATTGTCTTCGTTCCCCACCCAACAGTGCATACATTGCTAGTACAACTAGAGTTGGGAGAACGACATTCGAACTAGATGACAGGTTTGCAATAATATGATCTTGAAATCAAACGAGTACACATGATCAAAGGACATGGGCTCTGTAGACTTGCAACTGAAGTAGTACACACCCAGGAGAGTGAAGAAGAGCTTGCTGGTTGGGAGTAGGAGATTGAAATGTACAAAATAAGGAGAGCAACCCCCAAAGAAAACCAAACCTCTTGGTACACAGATATACGCCGGTACCTCAAGCATGGCACCATACCCTCTCACTTTTCTATCAAACAAAAGAGGAAATTACACTTGAAATACTTAGCATACCAGTCGGTGCACAAAGTGCTTTACAGAAAGCACAATAATGGAGTTTTGCTCAGGTGCCTAGAGGCACAAGAATCATAGAAGGTACTTCAAGATCTGCATGACGGACTCGCTAGGTGTCACTTTGTGGGGAATACCAAAGCACACAAGGTTATGCGAGTCGTTTTTACTGGCCCACATTATCAAGGATGTGCATCCCTATGCCCAGTATGTCAACGGTGCACCTATGGAACACGAAGATCGACAATCCCACTACACCTTGTTGTAGTGACTGAACCATTACAACAGTGGGGCCTAGACATTATTGGGGAAATTTTCCCTCATTCGTCAAAGAAACACTGCTATATCCTAATAGCAATTGACTACTTTACATGGTGGATAGAGGTAGTTCCGCTCAAAAAAGTGAACGACCAAGAGGTCATCAGCTTCCTCCAACAGAATATCATCTCATGCTTCAGCGTTCTGGTATCACTTGTTTTTGATAATGCAACTTATTTTTCGTCTTTGAAACTCTATGACTTTTCATTACAAAATGGTATTCTGTTAAAAAATTCATTGAATTACTATCCGCAAGGAAATGTTCTAGCAGAGTCTACAAATAAGAATCTCATCTGTATAATCAAGAAGATCGTTTTCTTTGAACAACGTAAGTGGCATACCGCCCTGACGAATGCACTATGGGATGACCGTGTAACACCTAAGACCTCTCTAAACACCTCACTGTACTTCCTGGTCTATGGTAAAGAAGCCATCCTCCTGCCAAATATCTACTTTCCTGCTCTTCAGCTTTCCCAGGAATCTCAAGGCAAGCCTTTCCAGTTGGTTTGGCGTAGGATGGATGCTCTCCATAAGCTCCATGAAGAAAGGATGAAAGAAAAAGAAAAATTCATACTCCACCAGAACCACATCAAGAGGTGGTTCGATAAGAAGTTTGCAGGGAAAGCTAGTTTCGATGTGGATGACTTAGTTCTAAAATGGGATAAACCCCATGAAGAAAAAGGAAAACATATGAAGTTCTAGTCCTTGCGGACTGGACCATACACAGTTTACGAGAAGCTTGGACCATACACGTATCGTTTGTGATCACTCGATGGGAAGATTGACAACCTTCCCATCAACGGCCAAGATCTTGAGCATTATTTCCAATAGGCCAGGCCACGCCCATGCCATGTACATAGTTTACTTGCTGCTTGTTGTTTCAATTGATTTGTTTTGCTTATTATCTTTGCTTTTGCTTCATTTTATTCTGATTGCTATTTTTTTTCCACGTTCATTTTATTTGTTTGATATATTACTATTTTTTATTCTGTAAATAAGTGTTGCCAACTACTACGTTCTGGATTTTGAATAGAGTATGTGGCTGAAATTTGAAGAGACTTGTGACACTACAACATTTGGCTAGTCATATGTCCACTTTCTCTGTGCTTGGTTACAACCTTTGGCCGATGAAGTCTTGACGGAAAATATGAATTTTCTGTAAGGGAAGCTTTGGTCCAACCGTGAACTTGTGTCCACACTGGGAAGCCCTATGCCTATACTCAACCTTTTGCTCTCTGTGTTGAAGCTAATCCAATTAGTGGAAACAAAGAAGGGGAAAAATCTAAACCAGCAAAACCTTTGTCAGAGGTCTTACATGCTTCTCTAAAGGAACAACCTCTTCTACTCTCAATAAGTTGGGATCCCTCTTCTGACGCAAAAACAAATAAGTGCCTATGCATAGTTCTCTTAAAAAATACAATGGCGAAAGAAAAGAAATGCTTCCTACGTAGAGAGGTGAAGCATGCAACTTCACTGGGGTAATGGACATGCTCGCTGGTAGTGGAGCAATGTGTGTTCTTGCATGACTCCGTCGGGGTACTGTCCAGGCCTGCTGGCAGCGGAGCAACACTAGAGATGAAAACTTATACTCTGAAAATATTCAACTCGCGAACTAAACTACCCTTCCCGGATTCGAAACACTGAGATCTAAGCTGAACTTTTGATTGTGTTTGACTAATTTGGCAAAGGGGAACCATGTATGTCCATGGGGTAAGTGGGGAAACTGTAGTAAACTGCACAATGATTCAATACTTCTTAAAATACCAAGGCCCTATGCTAGCAATGAACTGAAACAAAGAAGCTGGAGTTCTACTAGTGTGTCGCCAAGTGTTGTAGCAACTACAACAACCCTCCAAAATTTTGGCTTGCACTAATTTCAGAGCCTCCCTTGGAGAGTTTCACTTGATGACTGCACACACTTGGGTTTCACTCCATGATCTCGTGTGAGTCTTTACATTCGCCTTGCTTGTTTATTGCACTCAAGTCTTTGCATGTTGATGTCTAAGTCATGCTTGTGACCGTTTTCTGGTTATGCTTGAAGTCTTTGATTCATATGTGTTTGTTGTGTTCACCATGAAGACATCTGTCACACTCACACATAGAGTCATATTCACTATCGTGCAAGCATCGTCTTGATCATGAATGATCAATCATGAGTGTCGCGCTTGTTGCTTATACCGTCAATCAGTCGCGTTGAACATGTGTGCCCAGATGGTTTGGTTGTTTCATCGTCAAGTCATGTGAGTGTGTTACTGTATGATCACCTATGCATCTTTCGACTATTCACACACTTAGTCATTTTTGCTGAAGTTCTGATGACCAGACTCCTCACTAACAGCCATACCATCACCCTGCTTTCAATTTGATCAACTTTCAACCAGAATATCGGAGAAGCACCAAGCTAGTTCTTTCAAGCTGTGCTGCCCGCAAGCAATTCAATCAACACTCATGCTGGCCACCCAGACAGTAGACCAACTATTCATCTAAAAAATTGTGCAGTTCTCATGAGCAGGCCTCCCACTGTCCATCAGTCAGCTCATCTCTACCACCACCCTATTAAAACTTGCCTTGATAGCAATTTTTCATGGGTCCCCCCAGAAGTTTGATCGTCCACCTCTCCGAACGATCCATTTTATCCTAGAGACTTTATCTCATTGCAAAGTCAAATCTTTAATTCGTAATGGTCAAGACCCACCTTTTGATAAATCTCTGTTGCATAGTTCATTCTTGGCCCAGCTCAGCCCTTCATTCATTCCCTCCATCAATCTTTTCAATTTTCACATGCATTCATGGCACTTATATGCTCACTCACATAATCATCTCCACCCTCACTTCTATCGCACCTTATTTCATTCTAACTCCTTATAATGAAAATCCCTCACAAAACATGCATAAATCCCTTTTTTGGGGCTTATCGCAATTAACATAATGCATGCCATAAGGCTCCAGACTTGACAACGTTATAAACCGCAATATATACATTTAGAGTCTGAAAACCCCATCGCATATCGCAATCGGCCCATGTCCAAGGCATATGCATACATGGTGTGCCACTACCCTCCGGACCCGATGACCTTATCAACCAGAATACATATATCTTCGGATCTGGAGCATTTCGCATATCGCAATCGGTGGGTTCCCAAGGCTTGACCATAAGGTGCACAGTAATGTGGCGGACCTGCCGATCTTATTAAGGATATCATGTGATATATCGGGTCCGGAGTTAATCGCTTATTGCTATCGGGAGGCACAAGGCTTATATATATGGCGTGCTACCATCTATCGGACCCAGATGGTTTTATCAACCGCGATATATATCTATCTATCTTATCTATATATATATATATATATATATATTATATATATATATTATATATATATATATATATATATATATATATATATATATATATATATATATTGGTCTGGATCATTTCACGTATCGCAATCGGCCCGGTCCAAAGTTTTATATAAGGCGCGCTGTTGTTTACCAGACCCGACGATATTTATAGGCTACAACATATAATATTTGAGGTCCGGCTTGGGTGATTGACTTAGGATTTCATGTGTTTTCGTATATTTTCCAATTTTTTCAAAACCACAAGGGATCGGGTTTTCAATGAAAAAAGTGGGCTTGTGGAGTCTCGATAGTGCAATTACGCATCAGGGCAGTGGAAGTCATGGGTCCTGTGACCTAAGAGAGGGCCGATACCTGATTTCAATGAAAGGAAGCCTTTGAAAACTGCGCTGAGCCTATGGTTTGAGCGGGAAACCATGTGATTGACTGTGTATCAGGCATAAATCTTTTCATACTTGCTCCATATTTTTGTAAAATGAATGAAGGCAGTGTTACGTTTGATTGATGCATTTTTTTTCTATTGTTCATAATCATCAAGTTAATGATGGCTATCCCTGTAGGGGAGAAGCAAAGGATGCAGGAGGGGATTCGAAGGGCCATGTATGCAAAAGCGTTGCGTTTAAAGAATTTGGCTGCAATCCCACGCGTTGCATGTACAGTCCGCAAGCAAAGCTGTCTCGATCTCCATTGCAGGAAGGCAACATATAGTCACCCTTTTCACCAGCATCTTGTCTCCTCCTCAGGAAAGGAATCGACCCGGCCGTTATGCCTTCTGCATGTTAGCGGTCAAACTAATAATCCTATCATTGTGTACTCGATGGGCATATCTAAAACAGTGGGAAGATGAAGAGGCAGGATGACCTCGGTTGGTCGACAATTTCACCAACCTATCACATTTGTACAAACTGATCTGTGTAACGACAAGAGGGAATGGAAAAGGCATGGAAGGTAGAGGGTCATTGAGGGCCACATAAGTATCACCTTTGAAGAGGAGAAAGGGCTTTTTGGCTTGGAGAAGAACAATTATTTATTTATTTATTGTCAATAAAGGGGACTGTTTAGTTCAAGGAGTAGCCATAGTTTCAAACTCATTGTATTGTTTTGGATCAGAGTGTTGTTACTAGCATGAATGTAAATTTGATTTGTGTTTACGCATATTGATGACTTACAATTCACCATTAGTCTTGTTAAATTGAATGTGATTCAGTTTCATGGTTAACTTGTGAATGATCTCTGATTTGAAACTAAGTTAAACATCAGTTGCAAGTTTTAATTCCATAGAAGAATGTGGATTCCTATATGAGTGATTGGATTGCAATTTGTCTTTAATATAGTCTTTTCCAGCTATGAATTCAGTGATTGATTCATTTGGACTTGAATTTATGCATGATGTTTAATCTTCTTTATCACGCTCTTGCAGAACATATGTGATGTTTAAACCTCTGTATTATGCTCCTGTTGGATAGATTAGGATAGCTAGGACTATATTAGAGTAGTTAGAAGTAGTATAGATAGGATTTAATACATAGAGGTTAGCTGTTTTATCTTTGTTGATCTAATTGAAGTCTTCCTCTCAGAAGCAACCTTTCGACATGTCCAGATAGTTTACAGTGCCCCTTAAAACCCATCAGAGCTAGCCATGCCAAATGAAAGCAGTTCTAATTGGGGCTTGCGATCGGGTTAGTTCCCCTTGTTGGCATCATGCACATTTGCCATATCAACAAATTGGTGCTAAAAGGAGGGCCTGAACCGCCCTCTCCAGCTTTTCAAGATTTCATCTATAAGTGCCACGCATGGATTCAAAAGGGTTAATGTATGGATCGTAAAGGTCAGAGAGATCCTGTCACACATTTGAAAGAGCCTCACTTTGAAGAAACATAGATCCCTCTAAGTCTTGTTTCCAGGTGACCCAAGGAAGAGAGACTGTGGGAGTATCCGGTCACTCAGGAACAACCAGTCAGAGCACTTACTCAGGCTTACGTTCATTCACTCTTTACCTTCGACAACTAAGAGAAATCCAAGGATATTTACCCTGAATGAAGATACATCTGCAACCGTTTCTCTTGAAGACATTGTGCTAGAATCCTTGCAAAGTATCGACACCCCTTGGGAAAGAAATTCATAAGGATTCCCCTTCTAAAGGTAACTCCTCACTTGATTTTGAGAATCCTAGCGGAGAGGCCTCCGACCAAAACTTCCCTGCCCATAATATGGCCAACATTCCCTCTCCAGGTGGGAATCAGCCTCCACCTTCTCCTCTGGGTGGGAACCTACCTCCACCTCCTCTGGGTGGGAATCAACCCCCACCTCCTCTGGGAGCACTCCCTCCTTGGCTTGCACAGGATGCTACAACAGTACCTAGGTAGCAACATCCCTTACCCAAAAATATAGAAAGAGTGTTACCTAATTTCGACCCTGAGTAGGGAGATACCGCTGATAATCATATTCGCTCTTTCTTCCTAGCCTTGTGCAGGTTGGGGGTTGCCGATGAAGATGTGGTGCACCACCTATTCTCTTTTACTTAAACTGGTGCAGCCTCCACATGTTATTTTAGTTTTAGAATAGGGTCGATTACCTCTTGGGATTCTTTTCAATAGGCCTTTTTTGACAAGTTTGGTGATGACAAAACACCTGCGGCCTTAGTTTTAGAATTATCCCACCTAAAAATGGAAAGCAAGGAGAAAGTTAAGGATTTTAACATCCAGTTCAACACCTTGTTCAACAGAATACCAATCACTGCTAGACCTACTGAAGAGGTTCTAATGGAATTCTATATCTTTGCTCTCCCTATCCCTACAACAAAGTGGGTTAAAAGGAGTAATGTGCAAACATTACAAGGTGCTATCGATGAAGCGCTGAAAGTTGAAAATGAAATGATCGGCCTCACAGCATGCCACCCTACAACTGGAGAAAAGAAAGCTTCTTAGGCATCTAAGAAGAATAATGGAAATGATAACAAAGGAGCTAAAACTAAAGATAAGGACACCACGGATGTGGAAGGGTTGCATCGGATCATTAAGAAACTTACGAACACAGTCATTGATATGAGAAGGAATCATGGAGAGAGTACTAGTGGTAAGGGAGGAGATTATAATAACATAAAACCCTTCAAACCTTTCTACTAGAAGAAAATAGAAGGTGGTCATGGTCAGCTTGCGCTGCCTGCTCCACCTAATGAAGGGGCTTTAAACACAGAAAAATTGGCTCTGATTGGCTCGCTCCTCAACAAAGAAGAACCTCTACTAGAGCTCGAACCAGAACAAGGAGACGAGGAGGAATACCATGTAGAAGAACACTCAGATGAGGAAACCCAAATTAATGTGCTGTGGGATTTCCATAATGATGAGAATGACGACGAGGGAGATGATATTGCAGAAATCAATGCTAATGAAATCCACACAAGTAGTAAAGGGCCGCTTCTAGGTGCGACAAAGCCCTTAGACCAAAAAAAGCAAGATGTTCGCCCTGTGAAAGCATCCGCTCCCAGAGTTCGTGTTGAGAAGAGTGGGCCTGGCGGTCAATCCAAGAATACCCCTGTTGCAAGTCCCCTAGAGAAAGAAAATGCGTCTCCCACTGCAACGAAGGCTACTCAACATGGTAAACCCCCACTTAAAAATGGTAAAACAAGTATGTTTACTCTACCCTATCCTATCTATAACATTGATTATAATACTCTGGATGATCTCAAGAAGTCTAGGGCCAATATCACATATTTTGACTTGTTATAATTAACACAACAAAGAGATTTGTTGCTGAAGGCTATGAATGAGCGGAACTGCAAAACCCCCACGACCTCAAGCACCCAAACCAAGAAGCCAATGTCCAAACCTGTTAGTACCACTAGTGCAACCCAAATACTCTCAGCTATGGAGGCCACGTTGTCTAAAATGAATAAAAAACCCCAAGATGTTAGCACAACCATGATAGGGAGGAAATAAAAATCTATGACCCCACCGTTCCTCATTACGTTTGAAATTTTCAACATGAATGTCCACAATTGCTTGGTAGATTTCGTCGCCTCATCCACTATCATGCCTTTTGCTGTGGCTAAAAGACTTCAGGCCATACCTGAAAAAATTGGAACTTGAATCATGCAATTAGATAGGAAAAATGTGATAGTAATTGGAGAATTGAAGGATGTGCTGATTTGGATGGCTGCTAAACCACAGTACACACAGGTCATTGATATAGTGGTAGTTGATATACCTGAGGCCTGTGGAATGCTGCTTAGCAGGGACTAGTCTTCAAAATTGAATGGATACTTCTCGACTGATTGGTCCCATCTCTTGTTGCCTCATAAGGGAAAGGGTGAGATGCTGAGAGTCAATAGGGAGAGATACATGAAGTATGTGGTAACGGAACTAAATGGTCCCAATGAACCTGTAATGTTTACCAACTCCATCCTTGGCAACTATAGTTTCAATGTTTATAATACAGAAACCTGTTTTGGAGAGTTTCATGCAGAAACCGTTGAAGAAACTTTGACACACACACAGTTGGAAATTCCCTCCTATAATCCAACTAATGAGCTATCCTGTATTATAGTAGATGATAGGATCAATTTCTTAGATAGTGGTTCAATTGATGTAACATTAGATGTAATATTCTGGACACTCTATTTTGATGGCTCTAATTTCCTTGAAGGTGTAGGGGTTGGAAGTATTCTCATTGAACCACAAGGGAACCAACATCTAATTGCCAGCCGGTTGGAGTTCGCATGCACCAAAAACACAGCGGAATATGAGGGCCTGCTACAAGGCCTGAAGAAAGCCATTGGTATGAATGTGAAAAATCTTAAAGTTTTTGGGGACTCACAGATAATCGTAGATCAGGTAAGGAAAAGGATACATTGCAATTCTCCACACCTGGTGAGGTACCAACATGAGGTATGGGATTTAATTGATAGTTTTGATTCCTTTAATATTACATACATACCTCGAGGCCAAAACAAAGATTCTGATCTGATGGCTAATATGGCTGCTAAACTTTTGCTTGATTTTAGATTGAAGAAAAATAAATGTTCTGTTGAATTGATTTTCAAACCGTCCGTGCTCGATAACATCTCGAATTGGTAGGTTTTCGAAGGTGATGAGAAAATCCTTGAGTTCCTACATTGCGAGAAGACATTCAAGAGTGCAGTCATTGACGAAAGGGAGCATGACAAGCTTATGAATGAAAGGGAAGATGAGGAAAAGGATCAGCCCAATGTGATTCCAAAATCAGTGGTTAGGATGGAGCACTTGTATGACTTGCATGATAAATTCAAGAAACCTACTAACTGCAAAACACATAGCTCGTCCATGAAGTATGAAATGGTCAACCTTGGGATCGTAAAAGACCAAAAAAATGTCAATCTGGGCCTGGGGTGCTCTCTGCAAGAAAAGACTGCATTTGTCAAACTATTTAAAGAATACAAGGATGTCTTTGCATGGACATATGAAGACCTAAAGACCTTTGGTACCAGTATTATGTAGCATGTAATCCCTTTGGAAAAGGAGGCCAAGCCCTACCAACAAAAGCTGCGTAAGATGCATCCAAGCCTAGAACCATTGGTGAAGAAAGAACTGAACAAGATGTTGGATGCTAAAATCATATTCGTAGTCAGACACACCCGCTGGGTAGCCAATCTCATGCCAGTGAGAAAGAAAAATGGAGACATCAAGATGTGTATTGATTTTAGAAACCTAAACAGAGCGTCTCAAAAGGAAAACTATCCGGTCCCTTCTATGGAACACATCCTTCAATGCGTTTCTGGGTTTGAAATGTTGTCTCTATTAGATGGGTTTTCAGGATATAATTAGGTATTGGTATCGCATGGAGATCATTTTAAGACAACCTTCAACACCAAATGGGGCACCTACACATACCGAAAAATGCCTTTTGGGCTCATTAACGCCGGTTCCACATTCCAGAGAGCTATGGACATAGCCTTCCAAGGGTTGATGAACAGATCGGTAGTGGTGTACATGGATGACATAACTATGTATTCATATCGTAGGCGGGATCACGTTTATCATCTGAGGTAGATTTTCGAAAGATGCCGAAGGTATGGAATTTCTTTGAATCCCAAGAAGAGCATCTTTGCAACCACAAAGGGGAAACTACTGGGTCATATCCTTTCTAAAGATGGGATTGTGATTGATCCTGAAAGAATGCAAACCATCATGAGAATACAACCCCCTGCTAACAAAAAATCCATGCAATCTTTCTTTGGGATAATTAATTTCGTTAGAAAGTTTGTCTCAAGCTTTGTCGAAATAATACGCCCATTGCAGCTAATGATGAAGAAATACGTTGCGTATAAATGGAGCGATGAAGCCAAGGATGTGTTTCGGCGAATCAAGGAAGCCATTGCTGAAGCTCCTACACTGGTCAACCCTGATTTCGACAAAGGATTCTTCGTATACACCTTTGCTTCTGATCTTTCATATGCAGCAATTCTCACTCAAAAAAATGATGATGGCAATGAAGTCCCCATTTCCTACATGAGTTCAAATATCCAAGGAGTGGAACTGAATTACCCAGACATGGAGAAACAGGGCTACGCAGTTTTCAAGGCCATTAAACATTTCTGCCCTTACTTACTAAAGGCCAAGACCAAAGTCATCGTGCCCCATCCTGCTGTAAGAGTCCTCTTTGTGCAAAAGGAAATGGGTGAACGCAGAGGGAACTAGATAACCGCCCTTCAAGAGTTCGAATTGGAGATAAAGCCAACACTGATAGTTCGAGGGCAAGGACTTTGCAGGCTAGTGGCAGAAGCCTTAGTGGACCAAAAGGAGGCATCTGGAAAATCAAGAACATTGAGCTTGCAATATGCACAAAAGGAATTCAAGGAGGAGCTCTTATGGAGTAACGAAGCACTGATGTATGAGCGAGAAGCATCAGAAACATTTTTGGACCCTGAGTCGTGGTACCACGACATACGCTTCTATCTAGTGCGGGTTTCGTGTCCTGAACACATGGATGCATCACAGTGGAGAGCTCTTAGATTAAAATCCAAGCTGTATTATTTGGCCGACAACATCTTGTACAGAAAAAATCTTGATGGAATCTGGCTGAGGTGTTTAGAGAGAGATGATGCCAACCATGTATTGAAAGAAATGCACGACGGCCCAGCAGGTGGTCATTATGGCAGAGAGACCACTGCCCACAAAATATTGAGAGCTGGATATTACTGGCCCATAGTGTTTAGAGACTCGCATGCCTATGCTCGCAAATGCAAGGCGTGCCAAACCGCCGCAGGACGAGAAAGAAATCACGCTGTTCCCCTCAGGCCTGCCATGATTTACTGGCTGTTCCAGCAATGGGGCCTAGATGTCATAGGCGAAATCACTCCAAACTCCTCACAGTAGCACAAGTATATACTCACAATGACTGATTACTTCACCAGATGGACTGAAGCCATCCTGCTTTAGAAGGTGAGCAAGGATGAGTTAATATCATTCATTGAGAAATTCATTATCAACAGGTATGGCATCACTGACACTCTCATCTTCGATAACGCTTCTTATTTTTCATCTCTGAGACTGACTGAGTTTACCATTGATAAGTCAATCCACATAAAATATGCAATAAACTATTATCCCCAGGGAAACAGAGTTGCAGAGTCTTCCAATAAGAACCTTATCCACATAATCTGCAAGACAGTCGTTGATAACCAGAGGAACTGGCACAACGCCTTGACAAATGCCCTTTGGGCCGATAGGGTCACCCCTAAAGTGGCCTTGGGAAACTCTCCATACTTCCTAGTCTATGGACAGGAAGCCATCTTGGCCCCAAACGTTGCCCTTCCATCCTTACAACTCTCCCAAGCTTCAAGAGGAACCCCTTCAGCCCCGCTTCAAGAAAGGATCGACCAACTGATGAAGCTGGAGGAATTAAGAGATAAAGCCAGAATTAAATTCAAAAATCACCAAATGATTGTAAAAAGATGGTTTGATCAACATCTGGCGGGAGATAAATATTTCCAAGTGGGGGAACTAGTTTTGAAATGGGACAAGCTAAGTGAGCCAAAGGGTAAACACACAAAATTCCAACACCTATGGCTGGGCCCATTCCAAGTCATTGAAAATATTGGTCAAGGGACTTACAAGTTGAAAAAATTACAAAGGGAGACTTAAAAGCTCCCTGTTAATGGCCAAAATTTGAAGAGATACTTCCAGTAGCCACCGCATTGGTGGTTGCCTCCTGAGTAGGTTAGAGTTCATTTCCTTTTGTTGTTAGTTTAGTTGTATTTCTATCCTTTCCTTTGTTCTCTGCCAAGTCTGTTCTCCTGCTGTTTTGAATTACATTCCTTTTTAGCCAGCTAATTGTAGTCCTCCAGTCTCGTTCTACCTTTCATATTTGCCCTCATTCACTACTCTCAGCCTTTGCCTACCTCATTTGCTTGCTGATGATTCTGCCATTCCTGAATCCATCTTTTTCCAGAAAATCAAACAAACCTTCTAGTAGTCCATGAGCCCTCGAGAATCAACAGTGAAATGCAAACCGAAACCCCTCATTGGCATCTGTTGGGAACTGTGTGAAATGTGTTGATAACTTAAACATCTGGAGCATGTAGGGGCATCCTTATAAAACAAAAAATTGTGTAACTACAACTGGACTAGCATGGAGGAATGCTGCATTTTAATAAATCCCATTTAGACCTAGCCTATACTTGCTTGTAAGGTTTACAGTCATTCTCCATTGGTCCCATCCACCACATTAAATGGCCCAATACCTGTTACTCACAAGTAAACCTCCTCTCATGGGCTAAGTTCACTATCTCATACCCTGTGGCAAATTTGATTGTGCTCTAGTCCTTGTGCTTGAAACTGGAAGGACTTATCTAAAAATAAATGATATGTCAAGTCCTTGTGCCAATCTGGAAGGACAGGTTGTTTAGGAAGCCAGTTAGAGTAAGGATTGTTGTGGGCTCAGAGTACCAATTGACACAACAAGCCCAACCTTTCTTAAGCAGTTTAAAAATATGACATGATCCATGACTGCGCCCCATTCAATCAATAAATATAGCACTGAAATTCTCATATATAGTGCAAGAAAAACATGTCTACATCAAGCTTGATGAGCAATAAAGAGCTAAGGTACACACCTAAAAAGGTATGGATAGACCAGTGACGGCCCTAAACGGGTTTTTGAAAGTGGGAAATAGGTAAAGGGAAATCAATAAACCCCATAACGCTTCCATTGGAGAATGTCTGTCAAAATCATATCAGCAAGTAGAAGCTATTTGTATCTATCCCATTTGAAGCAGTAATGTTTTAGTGGAACCCATGCTTGTCCATCTGTGTAGTTTGCATTTCAAGTTTATTTTAACATCCTGACGTTCTATTGATCTGAAGGTTATTTGGAAACATAGATAATTGGTTTGCCCAGCGGTTCGCCATTTGTTGTGGCCACAACCACCACCCTATTAAAACTTGCCCTGATAGCAATTTTTCATGGTTCCCCCTAGAAGTTTGATTGTCCACCTCTCCGAATGATCCATTTTATCCCAGAGACTTTAACTTGTTGCCAAGTCAAATATTTAATTCGTAATGGTCAAGACTCACCTTTTGATAAATCTCCGTTGCATAGTTCATTCTTGGCCCAGCTCAACCATTCATTCATTCCCTCCATCAAACTTTTCAATTTTCATATGCATTCATGGCACTTCTATGCTCACTCACATAATCACCTCCACCTTCACTTCTATCCCACCTTATTTCGTTCTAACTCCTTATAACGAAATCCCTCACAAAACATGCATAAATCCCTTTTTTGGGGCTTATCACAATTAACATAATTCATGCCATAAGGCTTCGGACTCGACGGCGTTATAAACCACGATATATACATTTCAGGTCCGAAAACCCTGTCGCATATCGCAATCGGCCCAATTCCAAGGCATATGCATACATGGTGTGCCACTACCCTTTAGACCCAATGGCCTTATCAACCGGAATACATATATCTTCGGCCTTAGAGCATTTCGCATATAGCAATCGGCGGGTTCCCAAGGCTTGACCATAAGGTGCACAGCGATGTGGTGGACCCGCTGATCTTATTAAGCATATCATATGATATATCAGGTCCGGAATTAATCACTTATCACTATCGGGAGGCACAGGGCTTATATATATAGTGCGCTACCATCTACTGGACCCGATGGTTTTATCAATCACGATATATATATATATATATATATATATTTATATTATTATATATATATATATATATATATCTACATATATATAATATATATATATATATATAATATATATATATATTATATATATATATATATATATACATACATATATATATATATATATTATATAATTATATATATAATTATATAACTATATATATATATATATATACATATATATATATATATGTATGTATACATACATATTATATATTGTATATATATATGTATGTATACATCATATATATATATATATATAT
Organism: Pinus taeda; assembly: GCA_000404065.3. Classification (NCBI taxonomy): domain Eukaryota; kingdom Viridiplantae; phylum Streptophyta; class Pinopsida; order Pinales; family Pinaceae; genus Pinus; species Pinus taeda. The sequence continues at coordinate 8,643 of APFE030696391.1, read as the reverse complement.
ATATCGAGTCCGGAGCATTTCACGTATCGCAATCAGCCCGGTCCAAAGTTTTATATAAGGCACGCTGTTGTTTACTGGACTCGACAATTTTTATAGGCTACAACATATAATATTTGAGGTCCGGCTTGGGCGATTGACTCAGGATTTCCTGTGTTTTCATATATTTTCCAATTTTTTCGAAACCACAAAAGACTGGGTTTTCGATGAAAAAAAGTGGGTCTATGGAGTCCCGATAGTGCAATTGCGCATCGGGGTAGTGGAAGTCATGGGTCCTATGACCTGAGAGAGGGCCGATACTTGATTGCAATGAAAGGAATCCTTAGAAAACTGTGCCGAGCCTATGGGTTGAGCGGGAAACCATGTGATTGACTGTGTATCATGCATAAATATTTTTCATACTTGCTCCATAGTTTTGTAAAATGAATGAAGGAAACATTACGTTTGATTGATGCATTTTTTGTTCTATTGTTCACAATCATCAAGCTAATGATGACTATCCTTGCAGGGGAGAAGAAAAGGATGCAGGAGGGGATTCAAAGGGCCATGTATGCAGAAGCGTTGCGTTTAATGAATTTGGCCACAACCCCACACATTTCCTATACAGTCCACAAGCAAATCTGTGCCGATCTCCATTGCGGGAAGGCAACATACAGTCTCCCTTTTCACCAGCATCTTGTCTCCTCCTCAATTTCTACGTGGAAACAATCAAACTAATAATCCTATCACTATGTACTCGATGGGCATATTGAAACAATGGGAAGATGAAGAGGTAGGATGATCTCGGTTGGTCGACAATTTCACCAACCTATTGCATTTGTACAAACTAATCTGTGTATCGAAAAGAGGGAATGGAAAGGGCATCGAAGGCAAAGGGTCGTTTAGGGCCACATAAGTATCACCTTTGATGAGGAGAAAGGGATTTTTGGCTTGGAGAAGAACAATTTTTTTGATTTATTGTGAATAAAGGGGACTGTTTGGTTCAAGGAGGATCCATAGTTTCAGACTCATTGTATTGTTTTGGATCAGAGTGTTGTTACTGACATGAATGTAAATGTGATTTGTGTTTACGCATATTGATGACTTACAGTTCACCATTAGTCTTGTTAAATTGAATGTGATTTAGTTTCATGGTTAACTTGTGAATGGTCTCTGATTTGAAACTAAGTTAAACATCAGTTGCAAGTTTTAATTCCATAGAAGAATGTGGATTCCTATATGAGTGATTGGATTGCAATTTGGCTTTAATACAGTCTTGTCCAACTGTGAATTTAGTGATTGATTCATTTGGATTTGAATTTATGCATGATGTTTAATCTTCTTTATCACGCTCCTGCAGAACATATATGTGATGTTTAAACCTCTGTATTATGCTCCTGCGGGATATATTAGGATAACTAGGACTAGATTAGACTAGTTAGAAGTAGTATAGATAGGATTTAATATATAAAGGTTAGCTGTTTTATCTTTGTTGATCTAATTGAAGTCTACCTCCTAGAAGCAACCTTTTGACATGTCCAAATAGTTTACGGGGCCCCTTAAAACCCGTTGGAGCTAGCCATCCCAAACAAAAGCAGGTCTAATTGGGGCTTGCGATCGGGTTAGTTCCCCTTGTTGGCATCATGCACATTTTCCATGTCAACATGACCTTAATGCATTTTTATCAGTCAACAGGTCCCAACAGTAGACTTCCTGTTCCCTCCAAGAATTGCCCAGTTCTTGCTGCCAGTGACCGAGTAGCCAACTAGAAGTTCCCTTCGGGAATTGCACAATTTTGGCTGCCAGTGACCCCAACAGCCAACTAGCAATTCCCTCTGGGAATTACGCAAGTTCGACTGGTAGTGACCCCAGCAGCCAACTGGCAGTTCCCTCCGGGAATTGCATAAGTTTGGCTACCAGTGACCCCAGTAGCCAACTGGTAGTTCCCTCTGGGAATTGCATAGATCTGGCTGCCAGTGACTCCAGCAAACAACTGGTAGTTCCCTCTGGGAATTGCGCAGGTTTGGCTGGCAGTCTCTTGGTCAGTTCCCTAGAAAAATTGCGCAATCCCTGCCTACTGACCCCTCATGCAGCTCGACCCGTTCCTTTGGAAAATTGTGCAAATTTGGCTGTCTAAACCCTGCTAACTATTCGTTTCGAAAAATGTGCAGAGAATGCTTGCCTTGCCTTCTAGCAGCCTAGAGTGTTCCTCCCAAAATTTGCGCAATTTTGCCTCCGAGCTGAGTTAGACCTTGCAGTCAGTCACTGTCAACTCAGATCGCCTATCTCCATCTCTCAGTGACTCTTGCGCAGTTTTCATCAGCAGTTGCCTAGAGCCATCATCTTGCATCACAACCCTGCTGCCTCTCCCGGTCACTTGCATTCGAATGATCATGTGTCATGGTAGACTAGGAGAATTTGGATTTGATGTCGTCTCGTCATGAGTGACTCAGGTACAGGTACACCAACAAACATGTCAAGGTGATTAACAAGATGATTGAAGGGATCACATGCAGATGGAAAGATTCACCAATGGACGAACAAGCGAAGCGTGCGAAGCGGACGAACGTGACGAACATGCACCTTCATGAACAAGTGAGCTTGTTAAGCCTTCCAGCATGAAAGCAAGGAACAACATGCTAAAGCTTCATTAAGTGAACCAAGGACCATCAAAAACTCCACGAACTTTGTGATGCGGAGGTGAAGCTATGGTGCATCATGTAGGCATCCATCACTCAACAACACTCTAGCTCAACATACACTCCAGTAGCAGCATAAATGTACCAACAATGTTATGTCAAGTCATGTCGAGTCAATCATGAGCCATGTTTCCCACCTCTCTACTATGGGCTTGTTTTAAATCAATGTGATGTAACATGGAAGTCCAAGAGACCCACTTGTTGAACATAGAGTCATGTAAGTCAGAAATTCATGGAAGTCGAACGATCATGAGGGTAGTCGAACAACCACAAGGGTCAATTTCACCCTTGGTTATAAATACCGCCCTCGTTTGTACATGAAATGACTTTTCACCTTAACTCATCCCACATAGCCAAGAGAGTCTGTAATCTTTTCTTTGAGGAGTAATTAGTGGCTCCAATGCCCTGCTGACAGGGTTAGTGATGTATGGTGTAATGATGTGTCTTGGAACTTTCACTTAATTCAGAAGCCTGTCAATAGGCCATCATGTTTTCACACATGTATTGTATTTATTGTAAGACTGATATTTATCACTTGTAATGCATGTTTCTTTAACCATGTGTTCTACATCTAAACTGATTCATTTGTTGTAATGCATAATCTATTAATGGAAATGTGTTGTATACACTGTTAATGTTGTCTCGTCTGTGTCGACTGATCTGTCGGACATCAGACAGAACTTTCACATGAAACTTGCTGTAACAACTATTGCACTCGTCTCAGACTGATCCGTGAGTGTTGTATGTGTTATCTTACCTTCTAGGTTGTGACTACCGAAACTGAGTGGACTGCTTCGTCGGAAGCTGTGCATGTCCTTTGTGTTGTGTGTTCCTAGTTGAGTTGGGACTGATCCCTTTCAACTTGGAACTTAACTTCACATTTTCCCCCTCACAGTGAAAGAACCATTAACACAAGTACACTTACACTCACCAGGCACCCAAACCTCACTTATCGAAGACAAAGCGAACCACTCTCCTGTGCTGACAAGCAAGAGTTGAGGCAAATCCTTAAGACAATGGCAACCAGGCCATTATACCAGATGGGACTCCCACACCAAACAGTGTGAGGTCTAGTTGGGACTTCACACCAGGGTGATCCCTTGAATGTTGGCAGGTCCAACACCGTCAACATTTCTGGCGCTAGAATGAGGGCCACTAGTTGTACATGGTTGAAATTCCCCTCACACTCATTCAAAAAACATCTAGTCAAGGCAATAACTTGTACTCTCTCACCTACACACAACTCATAAATTGGTTACTCCTCACCTCCTAGTGTTGAGTACGAGACTTTAGATACACACCTTTGCTTTGTTCACCCCATCACTCACCAGTTCGCGAAAGTAATCAGACTGATCCCAAACAGAGAGCATCTTCCATGTGCAGCGAGGATGCCAGAGGCCACTCCTATGAGTGTTGTTGTATTGTCAGTGGAAGAAGCAACCCTTGCCACACTTGAAGGTATAGGAGAAGCTATCGAAGATGAAAATAAATCTCCCATCCTCCGGCAAAGTGAAAAAGGCACTCTTGTGGTCACGGGATCAGACTTGGGTATAGGAGGTGAAGGGGAAGGCAGCGGAGGAGGTGGAGGCAGAGACGGACCAACAAACTCTGAGTCAGACACATCAGACTCCGAAGGAGAGGAAGAGTACGAAGAGGACAAAGAGATGGCTGACCCAAATCTTGAATGGATGACCCAGGGACCATTCGCTCTCCCGGCTGTTCTTCATAAGATGCCAAAGCGAGCGGAGAGAATGAACATCAAGTTTAACCTTGACAGTGTGGTGAAGGCAGAAGACCACTTAGACAACTTCTACCTACAATTGCAGACCCTTGAGGTACGTTATGATGACGTAGCAAGTATATTTTTTCCATGTACCTTGGATGGCCAAGCTACTGCTTGGTATCATAGCCTTCCACCCAAATCTATACAGAACTGGGGTTCTTTCAAACGTATGTTCCTTGAAATGTTTGCTGATGACAAGACCCAACCATACTACTCAAAGAATTTGGAAGCCTCAAGATTGAGGGAAAAGAGAAAGTCAATGATTTCAATCAGAGGTTCATGCGTATACTGAATAGGTTCCCAACAAACACTAAGCTTCATGACTCCATCACCATTGATTACTACACATTTGCACTGCCAACCAGCATTGCACAGTTCATCAAGCGAACTGCGAGACCAACACTATTGGAAAACTTTGAAGAGGCTATCAGTGTTGAGAAAGACCTGCGTGCAGTTGGAGTCATCAAGGATGATCAATCGATGAAGGACTCCAAGGATGTGAGCAAGCAATCCCACGCAATGACAAGCAAGGGTAGAGACAAGGAAGCAATTGACATTAATACCCTCACTCGTCTTTTCAATATCTTGTCCACTGAAATGTCCAAGCTCAAACAACACAGATCAGACACATTTGCAAGCAGTCACCCGCCCAGACAGAGACATGCAAGAATTTCATCAACCGACTCATCAAGCAGTGACCAATTTGTTCCAAAATTTGCACAGAATCCTGTGTTCTAGCTCGAACGACGTGCAAATTTGAAATTCTATTCTTTCCACGAAGAACATCATCTTGAGAACTCTTGCTCGAGTTGGAAACAAGTCACAAATATGTTTTATAGTTGTACACTCGAGGCGGGAAGCGATATGTAGGAGAAAATGAAAGACACATATAATGATGTAGAGGTTACACCTGATGAGCCATTAAGCTCTGAGCATGTGGTGAACACGTATCAGTACTCACAAAAAATGGCAAAGATGAACACCGAGAAGCAACCCCGAAAGCAAACTGACCATTATAGTCTTAGAAGTAAAGGGGCTCCCCCCACACTTGAGGAGATGTGACAAAAGTTCAGACTGCTGATAAGGAAGACCGATCCACCAGCTGCCTTGAAGAAACAAAAAAAGAAAAAAGTCCAGAAATATTACAACAATATTATATATGACAGAGAAAGGCAAGACATATAATATGCGGAAAAACACAAACACATAAAACCAGAGAGACACAGATATACATGGTTCACCTAGTTTGGGCTACGTCACCCTGAACAACCAGTCCTTCCTTTATATTATCCAGCAAAATGAAGAGACACAACCTATAGTAGATCTGCTGTAATATCCTATGTTTTCTCTCACAGTCTCACCTATCTGTTTCTTGCTCTCCGTAAGAACCAAAAAAGAGAGGTACAAAAAATAGTAAGGAGTTTAACTGCTACTTGAACTGCTGCAGTTGAAGATGCCTGCAGCTATGCTGCTCCAGTTACCAAGAGACCGAATCCTCCCAGCCAGATTGAGTAGAGCCTGACTACTCAATCCAGTAAGCTTCTCAACAAAAGCACATTGTACCTCGTGCCCAGAACCTCAGAATGCTCAAGCTCTTCCAATGCCTGATTCACTTGCCTTCTGAATTCTTCCTCCTGTTTTTTCTCCATCGTTCCCCCCTTCTAAAACTCCGTCTACCTCTATATGTAGCTTTCCTTGGCGGTGACCGCCCTCTTCACTAGCGATCCCACCGTTTTCCATCATAGTGACAGTTTTCCTTTATGAACGTGAGTCACAATTCTTTACAGGTGTATTTACCTTATATTTAGGGTTTAGTTTAATTTAAATGTGATGGTCATATTAAATTATTTGTTTTTAATATAAAGTTTTATTTATATTTGTTAATATAAAGTTCTAGTATATTTATTTAATATAAGTTTTATAAAAACTTTATTCTTGAACCCCTTTTTTTAATTAATTATTTATATTAATAATTAACCATTATTTATTAATTTATTATAATAGTTTTATCAATAATCTGGAACATATAACATGTATATAGTCCTCTTTGATCTAACCATACATTACGCACTATTGATGAATGAGTAGAACTTCTTTTCCCAGAAGGGTCATGGTATTTAGCACTTATAATCAATTTAGTATAAAATACTAGTGCAGTGTATGCGACACATGCATATGTAGCTATCATATGCATGTACCGTATACCTGCTATTATGCTTGCGTTCTTTGTATTTATAGATGGGTCGTTACACTCTCAGAATACACATATATTTCATAGCCTCAATACAATACCCTCATACAAAGAGAGGTGTTTCCTTCTAGGGAAAAAAAACCCTAAACTAGACATAAATTCTAGCGTCATATCATCCACCTAATGAATGACCTAGATTGACTAGAAATTACCATACTTTTACAAGGCAATTTTACATTTGTTTTTAGCTTTGGGGGCGCTGCCCCCGAAACCCCCGTCGGGGGACTGTTGGCCCCGACAAGTCTCCCCTGCACCCCCCCTCGCAGGGAGAGGTGTACAATCTTCCTGGGGTATACATCCAGCTGAAACAAAGACCTCTAAATTAGGATGATAATCATGCTTCACACCCAACAGGAAAGACTGCGGCGGGTCAGAGTACGTCTATGAGCAGAAAATTGCAGAACACTCCACCGGACAACACGAACACTCATTCCACTTTGAGTCAGACACATCAAACTCCGAAGGAGAGGAAGAGTACGAATAGGATGAAGAAATGGCCGATCCAAATCTTGAATGGATGACTCAAGGACCACTGGATCTCCGGACTGTTCTGCACAAGATGCCGAAGCGAGTAGAGAGAATGAACATCAAGATTGACCCTGACAGTGCGGTGAAGGTAGAAGACCACTTAGACAACTTCTACCTACAGCTGTAGACCCTTGAGGTATGTTATGATGATGTAGCATGTAGATTTTTTCCATGTACCTTGGATGGCCAGGATGCTACTTGGTATCACAGCCTTCCACCCAAATCTATACAGAACTGGGCTTCTTTCAAACGTATGTTCTGTTGGAAATAATACTGAGAGGGGGGGAGGGGGGGTGAATAAGTATTGGTCAAATAAATAATCCTTTTCTTTTCATACTCAAATTCATATACGCTACTTTAGTGAAGGTAACTAGCGTGTACACGCAACTGTGTTTAAGGAAACTAGCGTATATCCAACAAACTTATGATTCAGTTAATTCATCATATGTTGATCTTTAATTAGTGCATCAGTACTTCATTAACCATGTAAATAGTAAATAGGTGCAGTAAAAATAGAACAGACCATCACACATAAGAAAAACACATGAAAACCAATATTTAAGGTGGAAACCCAATGCGGGACAAAAACCACCTGTTGCTGTCTTCTTTAATATAAGAAAATCCTGTTTACAATCTTGTACTGGTGCAGACTAATACCAGTACACAGGCACCCACCTGCAAAAGGCTACAACCTTCTCTCATTCTCTAGCTTCTACTGGAAGGGAGCTACAACCCCCTAGCTCTTGTACTATCCGATCTGTTTACTAGTACGTAGGCGCCGGCCTACTGAAGGATCCAACCTTCACTCGTTTTCTAGCTACTACTTGAAGGGAGCTCCAACCCCCTGGCTCTTGTTTACCAGTATGTAGGTGCCGACCTAGAGAAGGATACAACCTTCTCTCTTCCTCCAGGGACCACGTTTCATAAATTTTTAGACTGGATACTCCTGGAACACAACACCATAATATGAAGGCCACATTCCATCCAATTTTCATACTGGACCCATCAACAACATTGAAGCTCAAAATCAATCACCACCATAATACAACCATTGTATTAACCAATCATTGAATACCCAATCATCAATCTCTGGATCACCCAACAACTGAATCACTGAAGTCCTGTCATCAAAACACAGTCACCAGAACACAACGCAAAACCCAGGATGCTGCAACAAGCACTAGAACCAACTGCAAATTCAGATGTCATATTTCATAATGCAGATGCTACTTTGATGAACCGAACTAGCGTGTATACATGCTTTTGCCAAAGTAAACCCACGTATAGATATGCAAATACTAACTTTAAAACTTCACAACTATTTCAGAATTCAGTCATACCCAGATTATAACATTTACAGAATAACCCATGCGTCAATATTCAGATCTAGATTATAGATAATCAAA
>APFE030696390.1:42868-68839 GCA_000404065.3 Pinus taeda | reverse complement strand
GTAGTATGTTGTTGTGATTCCACAGGTCCTTTTGAAGCTGAGAAGACAAAGAAGAAGTGGCAAAACTCTATCAAGAAGGAGAGGAAATCGAGCGCAAGACTCAGGTTGGACCTCTTGGTTCTCCTCTCATCTATTTTCATAAAAGGAATCAATAGTAGACTTTGATTGTTTGTTTCTAATATAGCCACACATCTTAGTGGGAATAGCAGCATCCGTGTGGACACTATTCCCGTATAACACCCTCTCAAGTTTAAGCTTAGCAAGGCGGTGGCATGGTAGCAGTAACTAAATTTCGTTGATCAAAGATCAACAATTAAGATTCATTGGAGGGCCCCTTGTCTTTAAACCTGAAACCAATAAGGGGGGGCACAAAAACATAAAGGGGATAAGACAGTCTTTCTGAGAACCTAGTCATGTGATGTAGCAAGGATTCCAAAAATGAATATGCATTCACAATGTACATGTCTAACAGATGATGAATTTGAGAGTGATGACATGGTATCTGATTGTGATGGAAAACATGGAATTCCTAGTCAATAGCGCGTCAACATCACATCATCATTTTCATCACTTAAATTTTCAAAATTTGCGCATAACTAAATAAAGTGTATTAATTAGCGAAAGGAAAAAAATAAGTTCATTGTTATTGCGAATGAAAGCATATTGGTAGCTTCCAAGTGATTTACCAACTTGATCAATTATAGTGATTCTTTGTAGACTTCATATAGTTCCAAATTAGCAGACTCATGAACAGTTCCAACAAGTTTACTAGTTTAGAATTACAAATGCAAATCCTTGATGATCAATAACATTCAGTGATACATTGGATTGTTGTAATGAGGAAAAAGAAAGACTAATAAATGGTTTGCAATCTATTTGAATCATTTTATGTTTTTTAATTATTTTTTTAACTCCCACCAAGAATTTTCTCTGAGATTAAACAAATCTTGTGGGTCGGCTTGGACACCAAAGTGGGAGATTGTTTTGTGTCCAAAGGCTACACAAAAATTAGAGTGTATGGAGCAGAAGTGCCACCTAATCAATTTATTTTGTTATTACTAATCAAGAATTTTGCTTAGGAATATGTTAGATAAAGGATTGATTCATATTTGATGCATTCCGTTTCAAGAAGGAAAGAAGTGAATTTTAAGCTAAAATAGATAGGTCCATTTGTAGTCAACACTAGGAAATCCTTCAAAATAGTAGACCAAATGTTGGTTTCCATGGGTTTTCTTAAATTCAAGGTCTAGGCCCAGTTAATTTCAAATAGGATAGTCAATTTATAGGGAGCACCATATCAACATCATAGTCAACCAAATATTTAAAAATTGACTAACAGAGATACATGGGAAGAAGAGGAAGAAATATTGGAATAAACATCTAATGAATATGGTATTGAATAGCATGATATATCCCTTGATACTCCTTTAGCTGAGGAAAAGGATAATAAAAGGAACATATTAGATAATTCATAAAGTGAAATAGAGACTTAGTCTTCCAAAATTCCTAGGACTGAAGAAATAGATACAATAATAGAATAACCTAAAACTTCTAATCAACCATTATGAGAGGTTATTCCTGAAGAGCCTAGTTTTTAGTTGGAATGTTTTAATACTTAAGCACTCCTTTTCAGTAGCAAATTTAGCAAAGGGACTTGTTAAACCTAAACCCCAATTAGTAGAAAAAAATAATTTTCAATTTTTGAACATGAAGGAAAGGATCATGGATGTTAAAGCTAGCCTATCAAATCATATTTTGGCACAAGTAGTAGCTCCATATCAAACTAGATTTCTTTCTATCATGGAAATTGAGAAGAACCAAGTAATATTAGCCCTTATACAACAAAAGTCTCAAATTGTGAAAACAAGTCTAGTTTATCATAAATATCTCCATGAATTTAATGGATATCAACTTTCTGTATAAAATTACACAGACAAACTCACAGAGGGATTCGTCAATATGTCATGTTCAAACGTCAAGGATTTATTGTATAGTGATGTTTAAATTAATAATTTACAAAGGTTGTTATATGTTTTAGTTACTTTAATTTGAGAATTACGAAAAGTAACTTTAGCAGTTGTAATTTCATTTTGTATAAAAATAAGAAAATAATTTGAAAAGGGGGTTCGAAAGTTGGAAAATTTGGCATATTGTACTAGATGTACTGAAACTATTTTGAATAATATCAATAAATATTATATTTCATAATCATTTGTAGTATGATGTATGTGTATCATTTTCCTTTCACAATCTTGTTCTTCTAGTCTATGTTCTTAAGAATTTGAAGCAAATTATAACATCCAAAAAGGTGTATAAGTTGTCTCTAGAATTGAATATGCTTGAATTTGTATGAAAGCTACATATTTGTATGAGATTCAATATGTTTTAAATACGGCTGTAATTTTGTATGGTTTTCAACCAGTATGTCCTCAAATATTGGATGAACATATTCATCATTTCTTGAAGTCCCAAACATTAACACTTATTCTTCTAGATTTTAACTATTTGGATTCTTAATTTCCTAAGAAGTCAATCCTTTCCTCATACCTTATAAATAATCTTGTTGAGTTCTTAAAACAAATTTTAGGAGATTGGGATATGTTTCCAATAATTCTTCTTCCAAACAATACATTTTGTTAAGACCACCTAACATGATGATGCCTAGCCACTCATTCCCTACCTAGGAACTGTATCTATGATACACTAGGTCCTAGGATGAAGAACAAGGCTCTATGTGTTGAAAATTAAAGCTTAGGAGGTACTCCCACAAGTCTAGGGCACTTGACTTGTGTGGATTTGACCCAACAAAAGGAATCAGTTGGGAAATGTAGCCAAGCTCGAGATATAAAACTAGAACAAGAAATTGAATTTTATTTGTTAATATATTTTTGTTTGAGCATGAAGGCTCAGGTTGGCTAGGTGTCATGCACATGAACCTTAAGGTTAATGAATGCCCCATGAACACCTATATATTGTATAGACCAAGGAGAGTTCATTCACCATGTGCAAGAGAAATTATCGTGACAGGTCAATTCATCTAAAAGAGTTGCAGAACCTAAGGAGATAGACCCAACAAGGAAGAGGATTACCTTCAAGAAGCTTGAGTTTCTGATATGAAGATGAAAATTTGTTCATTAATAAAGGAAGAATAATTTTTGGCATTTTCTAGCTGGAAGACTCATTTGTGGCGAAGGAAATATGCCTCTGAAGTTTTTTTCAGATGTTTGAAGAAAGGTCGCATTATATTTGGGTGTATTCTGTAGTTTTAAGTTAGTCGCATGGGCTATATAGGATTGGTTGCAAGCTGCCCCAAGCCCTAGTTATAGGGCTAAAAGTTAGCCCAAGCAGGTTGAGCCCTTAAGCAAGGAAGAAAAGGGATTAAACAAGAAATTATTTGGAGGGCCAAGTACCATAGACCATACAAAATTTTTTGGAAGGTTAAAATAGCGTTGGCTAAGTAGTGATAGTTGGGACTACTTGTAGGAGGCTGAGATGAGAAGTAAGTTGGAGTAATAACGAATCAACAAAAAGGTTGAAGGATATTTGTATAGTGATCTAAAAGGAAAAGTGATTATGAGTAGCTGAAATGGTTCGAGAAGATATATATGCAGTGTATTTGAAGGAGTAAATTCATTGTGAGAAACTACTTGGATGAAGGAGTTAAAGGTTCTATTTCTATGTGTTTATTGGAGGCAAAGGATAACAAGGAACATAAAGGACAAGAGGACAAAAGTGGATGGTATTGAAGGACATATACAAAAAGTAAGTCAAGCGTTCATTCTTTTTTATTTTTTGAGTAGATTTAAGGTCAAACAAAGTTGACCTCAAGCCATAGTAGTCTTGTATCAGGTCTTTATGAGGGCCATGATCCTTAGTATAAGAGCCCTATGTGTTTTTATTGAAGGAAAAATAATAACAAGTTGTGGGCTATATATTTGTCTTTTATATTTCATTAATACATTGTTTTTATATTTCTATTGTGCAAAGTTGCTTTTACTAAAAATAAGTAAGTTTTTATGTGGTTGGCAAGACATAGACCAAATCTAAGGTGTAAGGAAAATCCAACATGCTAGTAGAGCTACTCTGAAGGAACAAATGAATCAGAGTGTGCATAGTAACAAGCATAAGAGGGAGCTAATTAAATTGTTGTTGAAGGACTAACAGCATGGAAAAGTTGATTTCTAGTCTAAGGTATGAGGAAAGGTTGGAAAGGTTGTCCAACTATAGTCCTTGGAAAGAAAGGATCAAGTTGGTCTTTTTGGTGAACAAGATAGGGGAGTTCGTTGACATAGATATTGTTAAGCCAACAACTCCTAAACAGTTGGTTGAATTTGAAGAGTTATATGTGAAGGCCAATCGAACCATCCTAGATGGTGTAAAGGATCATTTAATACCTCATCTAACTAGAAAGAACATTGCACATGATATGTGGAAGGCTCTTTAGTACTTTTTCTAGAATAAGAATGAGAACCAGTTGTTGGTATTAAGAGAGAAGCTCAAGAACACCAAGATGCTGGATGACGAGGGTGTGGCTTCATTTCTGATTTGAGTTTCTCAAGTTCATGATGAGATAGATGCCATTGGCGATAACACTCTAGATCCTAAATTAGTGAGGATTTCCTTGAAGAGCTTCACCAACGAATGGAAACCATTTATTAAAGGAATATTTGCTCAAGACAATTTGCTAGATTGGAACGAGTTATAGGATGACTTCATCCAAGAGGAACTATGGGAAGAGGATTTCTATAAGAAGAAATATGATGGAAGTAGTGTGGCTCTCGCAGGTAATATAAAGAGAAAAGAGAAGAAGGACTTGAGTAGGGTTAAATGTTTCACATGTGGTGAGCATGGTCATTATGCAAATAACTTTTTGTGTCAGAAGAAGGGAGATAATGAAAAGAAGAAAGAGATAGCAATAGACGCTACTTATACAAACAAGTAAGATAACTTCCCAAGAAGGTTCAAGGAGGTATTTATTCTAATCTCTCATATATCTAAGGGCACCATAGATGAGGGTGCATGGTTCATTAATAGTGGAGTGTCGAAGCATATGACAGAATTGTGAGAAGTTTTCAAGACTCTAACTAAATGGGACTCTATATTGCACATGGAGGTTTGAAATAAGAGCTAGAATATTACTAGAGGGTTAGGTTTGGTTCCATTCAGGATGGATTCAGGAGGGTTATTATGAATCGAAGATGTACAATGGGTATTGGAGCTCAACTAAAAAAAAAATCTATCTTAATAATTGAGGTTAGGTGGTTTCAAGGATTATTCCAGGATGGGAAGGTGATACTCAATCCCAGAGGCCCTAATTCCAAAGGATTATTCATTGGAGTTAGGGAGAGTTTTATATACAAGATGAAGGGAAATCCTATAGATTGAGGGAATAAGAAGGTTTGTGAGACTCAAGAGTAGTCAAGTTCGAGAGGGATTTTGTAGTTTTAGAGGGAGAACCCACAACCAAAGAAGAGTGCATGGTTAGTGGAAAGTAAGGAGACTTTTATAGCTAGAAAGAAGGAACCATGGAATGGACTAAAGGCTTATCAAGAGAAGAAGAGGTGAGAGGATTCTAGTGCCATGGACAGTTCTGAGGAATGTGTTTTCCATTATTTAGGATATGCTATAGTGATGGATGCTAGAGATTGGGGTTGTGTTCCTAACGAGTTACTTTTGAAGAATGGAAGTACCTCCCTCACTAAGATGGAGCATTTAAAATTGTATCTTGGGAGGTACTCCCACAAGTCTAGGGTACTTCACTTGTGTTAATTTTGTTGGAAACAATGTTAATACTGAGAGGGGCGGGTGAATCAGTATTAAGGATAATTTAAACTTTTATGCCAATTTATTTTTTGATTTAAACTTGGAAACCATCCATATAACCATCAACAGCATGTCATGTGGCAGAAATCTGAAATCAACACATAAACACATACCATGAGCAGTGTGCACATTGGACATAGAGGTTTAATGTGGAAACCCTTTGAAGAGAAAAACCACCAAAGCTTGTCTTGTTATTAATGTAAAAATAAGAGAATATATTCTATTACATCCATTTATTTGTAAGCCACCACTCAAAGGAAGCACCAACTCCCCTTGATTGTTTGTTAGCACCCAATTGCTAGAAGCACCAACTCCCTCCTTTTTTTAACACCTGATCATTTTACCAAAAGAACCGTCTGAAGCACCAACTCCATGGATTTGCTACAAGCACGCACTTGCAGCTCCTTGGATTTATGCAAGCACCAACTTGTAGGAGGCATCAACCTCCAAGAATTCTCAAACACCCACTAGAGATGGAAGCACCAACTTCTTATATGCAGGCTCCAACCCACACTCAAAATAAAACTAATGTTCACTGTAGATGGCAACCACTCTAACTGATTCTAGCTCTATTTTCCTTTGCAGTATTTCATCTACTCATCCCATGCAGCACTCTATCCTCTGCTCACTCTACAGCAACACACTATACTCAACCCTCTTCTCTCAACAGTATATAGTCAGCTCTCGATCTTTTTATTCTGCTCAGACACTTTTGACCTCTTTCCTCTACTTAGACACTTTCAACCTCTTTCCTCTACATAAGCATTCTCGGCCTCTTCTTTGCAGCACAGCGTCACTCTACCTCTCATAAACAACCCACACATAGATATTTATTCTCTCGCTCTCTTCTTCAACATAAGAAAACATGGGCTCTACTTAGCAACACTCACCCACTGAGCTCTTTGCACAACTCACTCAACTATGTTGCTTTTCCCACAATTGCTCAATTGAAATCATGATTTTTGTTCCACGGTTGAACTCTCGTCAATGTTGTGTTTGTTGCCATCCACACTACCCAAGAGCGTACTCTCAGTATATTTCTCCATTCTATTGTTGCATTCAAGAGTTGGTGACTGCACCCACATTAAACATTGAGAATGGGCTTTTTGAGCATTTCTCCATAATGGGAATTAATTCTTTAGTCAACCAGCACACATAACATGGCTCTCTATTCCATATTAATTTCCCACAGAGATCAAGGTGTACTACAGGGATGGATTTCTAAGCTTGATCTGATCTCCAGTCATTCTCTCTACAAATCCTAGTCCTCATTTCGTAAATCCAACGATCTCTACAACCAATATCGACATCGTTAGCTCAACCTATGCATTTTTGGTCCTTATCTATTTTGAATCAACCATTGACCCCATTATAGTGCATTCTACTAAGTTTCTCACCCATTCACACACGTTCACCAACCTATAGAGGTCCTCCAAATATGGCACAAGTCCCAATCTTGGCCTAAGGTGCAAAATTGTGACCAAATATTACTTTGCTACCCCTTTCTATTATAGCTACAAATGCTGCCAATTCTGATGATTCTAACCTTATCTCCTTTTGTTGGCACCTTTACCTGTTTTCCACCACAGGATTAGGTGTTGTGACCACTAGCTCAAGCCCTCAAGCACTTATCCTATTTAAACATTTTGCAAGCCAAATTCCTTTTGCGAATGGCTCTGCATGATTGGTCTCATCTCATTTCTATGTGAAATGACCAAGGCCTAGCGCTAAGACTTGAGAGCCCGAACTCGATACTTTTATCTGTGCCTTTTATTATTCCACTGCAACCCTGTTTATTTCTACACGAAATGACCAAGGGTCAAGGCTTAGCCCATAGCCCTTCCATCCTAGCACATTACCTCGTTCCCTCTTTATAAAACATCAGGTTCTATCTTCCAAGTAATCTCCTCTCGGCCATGCTGTCATGTGGGGTTGCCTCTTCTGCTATACTTATTCGCTGTAACTGACTGCCTATCAATTCGACATGTCTCGGCATTATCCTCTAGACCAAAAATCTGTGTGCCTATTTCTTTTTGCTAGGATGAGACTTGCAGGCATAGATGTCCTATGGGATTTTCCCTATGCTTTTACTATACAATAAAAGGCCTCGTTGGGATGAGCTATTTGACCCACGTGTCTTGGTGCTTACTACCCAATACATTCACTTTCTGCACCATTAACAAACTTCCAGGATTTTCCTAGCGGCATGAGTTGTCCTGGTGGGGTTTGTTAGGCGCATTTTCCATTGGCCCGTGCTCTAACACGACCGTGTCTGCCCGACACCCAGTCAACCCATTGGTTCCTCTGTGCACACCACTTAAACCTTCTAAGGTGGCCCTTCTAGGATGATGTCATGCTTATGTCATCAACCACACATGGCTCCTCTTGAGTGGTAACAGGTGTCACCCAGATTTGGCCCATTAGGCCACCCAAAAACATTGAATTTTCCTACCACGTGTCACCCTTACAACCACATCATGCTAACGTCATCTACCACCATCATCTCCTTAGAGCCAATCAACTGCTGCCATCTATCCTATTAGAGAGGAGAGAGAAATATTCCTTGAGACTTGGTTTTACGAGAAATTTCTTTTGTTAACAAAAAAGCACCAAAATAAAAAATCTGGCTTGGCACCACTCATGAGAAGATTATGGTTTTGGAAGGGGTTCCCTCAAATTATCTCTCTGTCGTTGATCTGTGTGATCAACTCTGCAGGAAAACACTTCCAGCACCTCGAGGACTAACAAAAATTCCCCTCTATCAGGATTTTGGGATGTCGATGCATAGTCTGACACCTATCTCATGACGCTTCCATTTTGTTCCACATAAATCTCCTATGGGTCAGTCTTTGTGGGTTTCATTGTCATTGTGGAGACCTCCTGGCACCTTTATCATTCATTGACATTTCCAACCTTACCGCCACTATGTCCCGACACCCTGTCTCCCGGTGCTTTTTCTTTGTAAGCCTTAATTCTTTTTCGAGGCTAAACTATTGGGATACCACCTTTGGGTTAACATTTCAACTGGGGCCTCTACTTTCTAATAAAATTTCTTCTCACTACTCTACTGGAACTCCTAGTCATCTTTCTCCATTCATCCTCACGCTTTAACTTGTGCGCCATTACCATACCATCAGGGTAACTCTATCAGGTGGGCTTTGTTAGAGCCAATAAAAAATCTTCTCGCTGCTGTGTTGTGCATGCAACATCTGCCTAGAACTCTTTTATTCTACTCCTCTAGTATTTACTATCGATTTTGGCACTACTTTCAACTTTGGCTATGTGCCAAGACTGCTCCAATCACCTTTTAACTTTGTTTTCATGGACTTAAGGTCACCAAACTTTGACTAACAATAACTCCTAATCCAAGAGGCCATTTCCATACTTACACATACCATTGGAAATATATTTCTGAGCACTATCCAACTATGCCACTTCCAGGAGTATCTTAGCAAGTCTTCAAATACAAAAATGCCTCCAAATTCTGAGACTCCCAACCATCACAATCATCTTTTTATGGCTTCTTTAATAAGCCTGCTACTATGATGATTCTCTACAAGATATTGCAACAACCATGGGACTCCCCCTAATCTTGACATATAAAGTACATCAATTCTAGCCTAGTTACAATCATAGCTAGGCTAGTGGACATCACAGCGAACATCTGCTGCAACAAACATCTATGCTAGTCTGGTTAACATCAATGCCATCACTCTTGTCAATAGTTAGATAATTCCAACCTCCCAACAAATCTACCAACCTGAGTGTTGACATCATTGCCAACACACTTGTTGCCACTATCCATCTAGGCAATGTCAACTATCCAACAAACTCCATCTTTTGCATTGATTTCAATACCTCATCACATCTCCAATTCATGGCCAATCCTCATGCTTGTTCCACACTTCTCCTTGCATGATCCATCAATGGCTTTCTCTCCTTTGCATGGGCCATCATAGCTTGCTCTCCCATAATTCTCTCCCCCTTTGACATCAATGGAAAATGGATACAAGTTGCTTCTTCTCCCTCATGCAAACACTATCTGTCAATGGAAAAGGGTCTAGCTGCTAATGTGCATTCTTCTTTGCAAACTTCTCTTCAAGGGCTAATAGTTGTTGTTGCTCCAAAAACTGGACATATATGATATGGTCCCCCTCAACGTATTCTTCATTCTGCTGGATAATCCTCCATTTATGGACACCTTATGGCTACTAGTTGAGTACTCTCTCTGCTAATGCATATTTTTATACCAGTTAGATAGAAATCGATACCAATTGAGATTTCTCGTGGTATTGCTGCTACTGCAAATACCAATCATTAGCAATGCATTTCAACTTTCTATTCACCGTTGTTGCTGCTGAGATAGTGCTCAAATCACTTGAGCATCTCCATTAACTAGCTCTTCTACCCCTAAAATCATGCTACTTCAAATAAGGATTGTTTCTTAGAAGATACCAATTACACCAAAAACTTGATGCAAATTGGACAATATACCAGGAAAACTCTAATAGCTCTTTCTCAAAACGAAATTCCCATTTTCACAAAAGTCTTCTCCATATGAACCTAGACAACCAACTAATATAGAGATACCAATTGAAATCTAAGGGACATTCAAAGAATGTACCCTTTTTGTTTCACGAACACAATACTGCTAGGAATAATTCAATTCTCACAACTTAAATCAAATAAGGGTATTTCAACCAAGATGCAAGCTTTTCAATTTCTATGCAATATGTCTTCCTAATGCTGACAATTGTTTCCTACTACTGCTTATTAAAGTATCTCCCCCTGAGCCAATGCTCTCTGATCTCTTATATCTATGTGGGGACTAATCTTGTGTACCTTACTTGACTATGGGCTTCTTGTCACTCCACACTTCTATTGCAACACATATTATTTTCACAACATAAATTGTTGTTGTGTAGTCCCCCTGAACTCATGTTGGATGCACTTCTCCCCTCTTTCAATGTTGATACATTTGAAATAAACCACTTTATTACAATAATCAGCAAGGGGACACAACCATACCTTCAACAATCAAATGCACCTCTCTGTGTATTCCATATAGCTCCCTGCATCTAACTTATTCAACCTCTCTAGATGATATTCTCTTATTTTAATCAAGAGAAACACGTGATATACTCCCCCTGAGCAGATTGTCCTATTTTTTCATCCAAACCTCCATGAGTCAAGTTCTAGTAGAATAATTTATTCCCATCTTCTCTTTCATCTCCTCTTTCTTCACCCAAATCATCTTGCTTCCTTTTCTATTTCTTTGCAAGGATGGATTTACTATGTTATTTTTGCTCCCTTTTCTCCGAAGCCTGTGCTCATTACAGCTCACACTTATAAAGGGTTTTCCAATAGGAATCTGAGAATCATCCCTCTTAATTGTTCTCTGATTTTTCTTCAAAGAAGAGTCAGTTCTTTGATTATTTCTCCTTTCAATGTTCAACATTCCCTTTCTATTTCTCCTTAATGGCTAACTTCCTTCATTTCACTACATCATCTAGGATGCATGCCTCGACTTCTCATGTCTACAACCTACTTCCTTGTGCCCAAATTTTCCATAGTTCTAACAATCGACATGATATAATAGTGGGAAAAAATGATTTACGTACTTAGCAGCATCCCAATCAAGGCTTCTACCACTACCAACATGCTTTCTCCTACTGTTGCTCCACGCACTCTATTTTCTTGCACGTCATTTACAATCGAAGGCTTTAAGCAAGGGGACACAACCATACTTTCAACAATCAAATCCACCTCTCTATGTATTCCATCTAGCTTCATGTATCTAACTTATTCAGCCTCTCTAGAGGATATTCTCTTATTTTAATCAAGAGAAACATGGGATCTACTCCCCCTGAGTAGATCGTCCTCTTTCTTCATCCAAACCTTCATTAGTCAAATTCTAGTAGAATTATTTATTCAAATATTCTCCTTCAACTCCTCTTTCTTCACCCAAATCATCTTGCTTCCTTTTTTATTTCTTTGCAAGGATGGATTTACTATGCTATTGTTTCTCCCTTTTTTCAGAAGCCTCTGTTCATTATAGCTGGCACTTAGAAAGGGTTTTCCCATAGGAATATGAGAATCATCCCTCTTAACTTTTCTCTGATTTTTCTTCAAATAAGATTAAGTTCTTTGATGATTTCTCCTTTCATTGTTCAAAATTTCCTTTCTATTCCTCCTTAATGGTTGACTTCCTTCATTTCACCGCATCTTCTAGGATGCATGCCTCGACTTCTCATGTCTACAACATACTTCCATGTGCCCAAATTTTCCACAGTTCTAGCAATCGACATGATATAATAGTGGGACAAAATGATTTTCGTACTTAGCAGCATCCCAATCAAGGCTTCTACTACTACCAACATGATTTCTCCCACTATTGCTCCACACACTCTATTTTCTTGCATGACATTTACAATCCAAGGCTTTAAGCAAGGGGACACAACCATACCTTTAACAATCAAATGCACCTCTCTGTGTATTCCATCTAGCTTCCTGCATCTAACTTATTCAGGCTCTCTAGAGGATATTCTCTTATTTTAATCAAGAGAAATATGGGATCTACTCCCCTTGAGAAAATAGTCCTCTTTCTTCATACAAACCTTCATTAGTCGAGTTCTAGTAGAATTATTTCTTCCCATATTCTCCTTCAACTCCTCTTTCTTCACCCAAATAATTTTTCTTCCTTTTTTATTTCTTTGAAATGATGGATTTACTATGTTATTGTTTCTCCCTTTTTCCAAAAGCCTGTGATCATTATAGTTGGCACTTAGAAAGGGTTTTCCCGTAGGAATCTAAGAATCATCCCTCTTAATTTTTCTCTGATTTTCTTCATGAAGAGTTAGTTCTTTGATGATTTCTCCTTTCATTCTTCAACATTCCCTTTCTATTCCTCCTTAATAGTTGACTTCCTTCATTTCACCACTTCATCTAGGATGCATACCTCGACTTCTCATGTCTACAACCTACTTCCTTGTGCCCAAATTTTCCATAGTTCTAGCTATTGACATGATATAATAGTGGGACAAAATTATTTTCATACTTAGCAGCATCCCAATCAAGGCTTCCACTACTGCCAACATGCTTTCTCCTATAGTTTCTCCACATACTTAATTTTATTGCATGCCATTTACAATTCAAGGCTTTATGTCTAATAGTAGCATCCCAATCAAGGATTCCACTACTGCCAACATGCTTTCTCCTATTGGTTCTCCACACACTCTATTTTCTTGCATGCCATTTACAATCCAAGGTTTTATGTCTAAAATTATTACAAGAAAAAAGGTAACCATGAAAGAACCTTTGATACTTGAATATGCTTTGTCCTTGAGGGGAAAAGGACCTTTGTTGGTGCTTCATGTGCCTTCCATGACAATTTGCATTACTTCCTTCCATTGTTTCTTACCGCTGCTTGGCTCTCTTGTGTTGCTCTCCTCTTTCTTTCTTAACATTCTACTACCACCTCTTCTTCTCTTGTTTTTGTTCCTTTCCTTGTTGATGTTGCTATCCAACAACCTCTTTTCCCTTGTTGTTGTTGGAACCACCAACTACCCTTACTTGGATAGCTGACCCTTCAAGCTTTTCCTTTTTGGAGCTTGATTCTTCTTCGAAGCCCAAACCAACCATGATGAGAGGAACCTCTTCTTATCAAGAATATCATCCAAGGCCTTTCTACTTTCCTCAACCTTCTGATATTAAGACAATTGTTTATTTTCCCTTTATAGGTCATGTCTCAACGAGACTACTTCATTTTGTAGTCTCTCATAGTGTGCTTCTCCATCATTTAGTTGATTGGTCAACATCCAATTCAGTCTACTAGAATCTTCTTATTGAGCATTAAGACCAACTATTGTTTTTCTCAACTTCTAGTTCTCAAGCTCATACTCATGCAACTGCTCCTTTTTCTTGATATTTGTTTCAGATAGCTTCTTGATCTCTTTTAGAGTAGAGATCAAATTCTTCGTAAAATAGATCATTTCATCTATATCCTCTCCTTCACTATCATAGGTGCTTGTTGAGCCACTACAGAGATCTAAATCCATCTCTATGTCCATGGAATCTTCCATAGATTTGAGGAGTATTCCATCTTCATCACTTCTAGTGAAACCCCTATTCTCTTCATGGGATATACTCTCTACTTCTTCAAAGGATCCCTCATTTTCTATTACTACTAAAGTGGGTCTCTCTTCACAACAACTAGATGTATGACTCTCTTCACCTTCAAAAGACGAATATGTACAACTAGTGGCTAAATGAATTGTCTCTTTATATTTATCATAGAAACATACGAAGCTTGGCATCTCTTTTGATTCTTCATCATCATCTTGAAAGTGATGGGAAGTAACTTGAGCATCAAGAGGAATAGCGTCAATCTTCTCAACATCTCTTTTTTTGGATTCTTTATTTGAATTCTTCCTTCTCTTCTTCTCATTATCAACAACCTTCACATATTCAGGTTCACTACTTAAGCAACAAGTTTCTTCAACATTCTCTTGAGTTGCATAGATTT
Source organism: Pinus taeda (assembly GCA_000404065.3). Taxonomy (NCBI): domain Eukaryota; kingdom Viridiplantae; phylum Streptophyta; class Pinopsida; order Pinales; family Pinaceae; genus Pinus; species Pinus taeda. The sequence continues at coordinate 54,492 of APFE030696390.1, read as the reverse complement.
CTCCTCCATATAGACATTGAAATTTGTCCAACATTTCCTTTGATGACTCACAATGCCTCACTTTATCAACATCTAGCTTAGACATCCCTTTCATGATGATTTCCTTGGCTTCTATATTGAACTCATTCATCACTCCATATATCAGAGAAAACCAAATTTTTTCATTGATTACCATAAAATAAGCCTCCATTCTAATCTTCTTGAGCCCATAGTCCAATCCATTTAGAAATAGAACTCCTTCTAATATTCTCCAAACTTGATTAGCCATTATTTCCCTTGAATATTCCTTCTAGTGGTCAAGTTATTCCTGAAGTAACCTTGCTCTGATACTAATTGTTGGAAACAATGTTAATACTTAGAGTGGGTGGGTGAATCAGCATTAAGGCTAATTTAAAATTTTATGCCAATTTATCTTTTCATTCAAACTTGGCAATAATCCATATAACCATCAGCAACATGTCATGTGGTAGCAATATGAAATCAACACATATACACACACCATGAGCAACATACACAATGGAAACAGAGGTTTAATGTGGAAACCCTTTAGGGAGAAAAACCACCAAAAATTTATTTGTTATTGATGTAAAAATAAGAGCACATATTCTATTACATCAATCTGTTTGTGAGCCGCCACTAGCAAGCACCAACTCCCCTTGATTTTTAGCTAGCACCCACTAGCAAGAAGCACCAACTCCCTCCTTTTGTAGTTTCTTGATCATCTTACTAGAAGCACCATCTGAACCACCAACTTCATGGATTTGTTGCAAGCACCAACTTGTAGGAAGCACCAAATTCCAAGCCTTCTCAAACACACACTAGCACCAACTTCCTGTATACAAGCTCCAACCCATACTCAAAAGAAAACTAATGTTCATTGTAGATTGTAGCCACTTTTCATGATTCCAGCTTTGTTTTCCTCTACATCCTTTCCTCTACTCAACCCACACAACACTCTATCCTCTACTCACTCTAAAACAACATTATACTCATCCCTCTGCTCTCAACGACGTATAATCCTCTCTTGACCTTTTTCTTTTTCTCATGCACTTTCGACCTCCTTCCTCTGCATAGGCATTCTATGCCTCTTCTTCACAGCACAGTCTCACCCAGCCTCCCATCAACATCCCACACATAGATATTTTTTCTCTTGCATCTCTTCTTTATCACAATCACACATGGTCTCTACTTAATAATTCTCACCCACCAAGCTCTCCACACAACTCACTCGACTATGTTTCCATTCCCCCAGTTTCTCAATTGCAATCCTAAGTTTTGTTCCACTATTACACTCTAGTCGATGTTGTCCTTGTTTCCATCCACACTGCCTGAGAGCATACTCTCATCATTGTTCTCCATTTTGTTGTTACATCTAAGACTTGGCGATTGCACCCACATTAAACATTGAGAATGGGGTTCTTAGCATTGCTCCATACTCGAGATTAATTCTTCAATCAACATGCACACATAACATGGCTCTCCATTCCTTCTTAATTTCCCATAAAGATCAAGGTGTACTGCAGGCATGGATTTATGAGCTTGATCTGATCTCCATTAATTCTGTTTGAAAATAGTGGTCCTTATTTCCTTGATCCAACGATATTTGTATCCAATATTGACTTCATTAGCTCAATCTATGCATTCGTGGTTCTTGTCGATTTTGAATCAGTCATCGACCCCATTATAGTGCATTATGTTGCATAGTTATCGACCCCTTCACACATTTTCACCAACCTATAGAGGTCCTCAAAATATGGCACAAGTGCCAAACTTGGCCCAAAGAACCAAAGTGCTCCTAAATATAATTTTGTAGCCCCTTTTTTATTATAGCTACAAATGCTTCCAATTCTATCGATTCCGACCTTAGCTCCTTTTGTAGGAACCTTCACCTGCTTTCTGCCATAAACCAAGTATTGTGACCACTGGCTCAAGCACTCAGGCGCTTAGCCTGTTTAAACACTTTGAGGGCAAAATTCCCTTTGTTAATGGCTCTACACCATTGGTCTCATTTCTATGCGAAATGACCAAGGCTTGGTGCTAAGGCTCAAGCTCCCAAATCCAATGCTTTTATTTGTGCCTCTTATTATTCCATCATGCCCCTGGTCTATTTCTATGAGAAATGACCAAGGATCAGGACTTAGCTCATAACCTTTCTATCCCGACACACTACCTCGTGCCCTCTTAATAAACCATCGGGGTCTATCTTTCTGGTAATGTCCTCCAGGCTACACTGTCATGTGGGGATGTCGCTTTTGCTATGCATATTGGTTGCAACTGACTTCCTGTTAGTGCAATGTATCTTGGCGCTAGCCTCCTAGCGAAAACTCTGTGTGCCCATTTATTTCCACAAAAGTGAGCCTTGCAGGCTTAGCTGTCTCGTGGGGTCTGCCTTGCGCTTTTAGTAGCCAATCAAAGGCCTGCTAGGATGATTTGTTTACCGACATGTCCCGACACTTACTGGATGATGAATTCACTTTTTTACATCATTAACAAACTTCCATGATTTTCCTAGTGGGATGAGTTGTCCTAGTGGGGTCCTCCCAACACATTTTCCATTAGCATGTGCTTTGGCATGGCCACGTCTACCCAGTGCCTAGTCAACCTGCTTATTCCTCTATGCACACCACTTAAGCCTTCTGGGGTAGCCCTTCTAGGATGACATCATGCTTATATCATCAACCCCATGTGGCTCCCCTTGAGTGGTAACACGTGTCAACCAAATTTGGCCCATTAGGCCACCCAAAAATGTTGAATCTGCCTACCATGTGTCACTCGTACAGCCACATCATTGGAGAGGAGAGAGAAAGAGTCCCCGAGAGCTTGGTTTTGCAAGAAATTTCATTTGTTAAAAAAAAATTACCAGATTCCAAAATCTAGCTCGAGCACCACTCCTAAGTGGATTGTGGTTTTGGGATAGGTGCCGCTAGAGTATCTCTCCATTGTTGATCTGCATAGTCAACTTTGCGAGAAAACACTTCCGATACGTCAAGTTCTGACAAGACTTAACTCTATTGGGATGTCAGAATGTCGACGCATGGCTCGACGTTTATTTCAGCTTAAGTTTCCTCCAAGTCAAACTTTGTGGGCTTTATTCTTAATGTGGGCACATCCTAGCACCTTTCTCATTGGCCGTCGCTGCTAACCTTACTGCCACCATGTCTCGGTCCCTGTCTCTTGGCACTTTCTCTTTGTAAGATTTAACGATTTACCGAGTCTATTCCCTCGGGCTAGGATGTCGAGTGGGGCCTCCGCTGTCCAATAACACTGCTTCTCACTACTCTGTTGGCACTCCTCATCAGCCAACTCCATTTATCCTGATGCTTTAATTTGTGCACCCTACCATACCACTAGAGTAACTCTGCCAAGTGGGCTCTACCATAGCCAATCAAAACTCTTCTTGCTACTATGTTTTCCATGCCACATCTGCCTAGAGCTCTTTTTGGCCACTCCGCTAGGATTTTCCACCAATTTTTGCACTACTACCAACTTTGGCTATGCGCCAAGACTCCTCCCATCACCTTATAACTTTTTCGTTATGAACTTAAGGTCACCAAACTTTGATTAATAATAACTCCTGGCCTAGGAGGCCTTTTGCAAAATTCCACATAGTGTTAGAAAGCTTTGGTATTATTCTACTCATTGCTTCAATGACATTTCAAGTGATGACAATGGTACATAGGATTAGGGAAATAAACAACTTTTGGTTTGGGAAGCTTACATATGAATATCTAACACCGATATCCTTTATAGAGTTAGTGGAACATGGGGTGAACTCATGTTAATATAATATAACCTCATCATTATGATATTAGTGATCCAAATACTGAAAAACCATCTCCACATAGAATCCCAGTGGATGCTTTAAATTTTTCCAAGGAAGAGATAAACAAGGTCATTTAGATTAAGATTCGCAAAATGTACCTTCAATCCACATGGTTAGAACCCAAAGCACTTCTTTCCCAAAATATCTAACACTAATCCAATGTAAATCTTCACTTTAGGGGTGGATTCATGAAACCTCCTAAGTACACCAAACTCTCGTTGCCTTGCAATTTGGGAGTTCCTCTAACATAACTCAGACTTTTTTCCCACTAACTTTGCTTTGAGATAAAGCTTGATATGCCCTAAGAGCACTATACATCTAATTTGTGACCTTTAGATCTTGAGACCAAAGAATTTTTTGTATTCATATGCTCCCCCTTGTTATAGGCCATTTTGTCACATTTGGTCATTGGCAGGCCTACAAACTGGATCCATCAACATCCATGAACACCTTGTCATTATCCCTACACAAGATTTAAGCATGACTCTCTCAAATCCCTCTGACCATGGCTGCTTCATTCTAGTGCTTTTAAGACCCAGTGAACCCTAGCGATTTAGAGACCTTCATCCAGCAACATGTTGCTTAGTTTTTCACCTGCTCTAATCAAAGCAGGTTTTCCCTTGTTGGGGGTGCGTTGATTCTAGAAATATGGGAAAAATAAAAATAATCTCAAATATTCCTCTTCCAAAAGCTTCCAGGAGTTGTTACAACCATTTACCTTGGATAATAACTTTGAACCCTATCTCCCCTACCTTGTAGTTTTCACCTCTTATCCCTTGAGGTCATCCTCCCATCAAGAATGGATCTCAAGCCTAGATTGGTCAATGGATAATAATTCCTAAAATATCATCCTCTCATATATATTTACTACCATCCACAAGCTAGAGTTTGGCTTTTGGAGACTAATAATACCCTTATGTTGTTTCTTTGATAATAAGAGAGTTATCATTCCCATGCATTAGGGTGGATTTGAGGTGTACATTGTGGCAAGGACAAGTCAACCTGGGAGGATCTCTACAAGATCAACTTCCACTTTTGGTTGTAAACTCTCTCCCTTTCATATTAATAAAAAGAGTATATTGTTTTCCTATATGTGTTATGTTATGCTTATGTAGATGTGTTTCAATGCTATGTTGATCCATTGAATAGAATGATTGGATAATGCTACATAGATGTTGTAGATTTTTTACTTGTGTTGTTTGTTTAAGTAGGTTATAATTATAGCGATTGGAGCTACAGTTGGAGCTGACAAGCCAAGAAGAGAGAAGAGATTGTGACGGATCACAAGTAATCATATTTCCATTCTCCAATTCTTCTAAAGAAAACTTTATAGTCTTTAACTTCTATTGTTCTAGACCAGGCCACTGGATCTAGGGAAAATATTTTTATCCGCAGTCGTAGATTACGTACAACAAACTGGCGAACATATTGGATCAATTCATTTCCTTAGTGGTTTCCTTGAATTTATCCCTTGTTACACCTATTAAACAAACCTCCAATGTCTCACTCAGCTTGAATTGACCCTAGGAAGACCTTTCATTGAGCTACATTTGATTTTTTGTGTCAGAAACTCCCTTTTCCTTGATCAGTGCACCCCATGGTCTATTGATAGAGCGTTGCATAACACCCTAGCATTCCCTATGCTTGTGTTGTAGAGCACTGGAAGCTTATTTTCACTTGCGCTAAACCTTATTACATGTAAAAAAAAATTCCTTTTGTGCCTTTCTTTATGATTTTCTTAGTTTTAGTTGGTTTTCTTTGTGCCTCTGAGTTTGTCATTGTCTATGTAAAGCTAATCCCTTGGGTGAAATTTTGTGTTTTTGCTTTCATTTTTACAAGAAAAAATCCCCCTAAATCATCGGGGGGAGGGAGGCTAAATTGTGTATGAGTGTTAATCACTTCTGAGTGTCATCACCTCTTTGATAAGATTTTGTTTCATTCTTCTTTCTTCTTGTCAATTCACGTTTGTATGCATAGATTGATTGTTGAATTTGAAAATTAATTTTTACATTATAGTTAAAGTTTGTGTGGTTTATTTTTGTCATTGATCAAGTTTCATTCATATGTTTCTTTACATTTGAAACATTAAAAGAAAATAAAAATATATATATTTTCATTGCATATAAGGATTTAATTTTGATTGGAATAGTGAAGTTAAGGAGATCGGTTGTTTCATCACTTGTTTCTTGCATTTTTGATGGGTTTCTTCTTCCCATACTTAGTTGGGCCTTTCATTGTTAAAAGGAAAATGAAAAGATTTCTTTTTATCGTATTAGTTGCATCATAGGTGCATTCAGGTGACATCGAGTTTTGAGCCATGAAAACTGAAACTTAATTCAAGATAAACTCTAAAATTTACTAAATCAACCTAAGGAGCATTTGAAACTTAATGACACACATATAGGTCTAGGGTAGAGATGTGTTCCAACGTCTTTAAACATAGGAGTTGTCATTTTTTACGTTGTTTCATTCTGAGGGCGATATCTTGTTACACATATGTAAGTGTATCAGATCATTCTCTATGTACCTCCGATTATATTGGATGGTGCTCCACACATTAAAAGTATATGGGAACGCTATCATCATACAATTATGCTTTAGACTAAACTAACACGGACTTCACTTCCATGTACCGTCAAGTATTTTTTTGAATTCCACCATAGGTTTCTATCCTCACCATAGGTAACCGATTTGACCACCTTGTACATTGTGATACAATGAACACAACATTCGAGGAGATTTTCTGCCCGTACATAAATCCTTGGTTCTCCAAGGTGGTCTATTACAGTTCAAAATTACTTGGTAAACCACTTTTCCTAGATACCTATTTTTGATTTATTTTTGTTGTTAATTTCTAAAATCAATTAATTGATCACAAAACAACATCATTACCATGGAACAACTCCTGATTAGATCTTAGGTTGAGACTAATGGCAACAGTTCCTGAGTCTACCAATCAAGAAAACCCCTCTGATGGGAATCTTGGTCCTTTTCCTCCTTTTGGAAATATTGGTGCTCTTTATATGGAAATGTTGTCCCTTCCTAAATTTACCATTGGTTTGCCAATTTGGTTGTTTTCGACCACCATGGTTATGAGCGTCCAAACTGCTCCTCAACCAAGTTCTCCTCTACCTGAACAATATCAACCTCAAGTTGATCCTATAGTTGACCCTTTTCCTTCTTCACCTATTTTTTCTTCATCCTTTTCTTCCTCCTTTCCTGGTGAAATTCTTGATTCTAGTAACCATGAAACTAAGAAGAAGAAGAAGAAAAATGAGTAGGGGCAACCAAGCAACCATTGCTACCCATGCAACTAGTATGGAGGAACCTTCCAGTCAGCCCCACAAAATTAAACTCTTACAATTTACGTAAGGATGACCACCTTATTAGAGATATTCCACAGGTATTGGAAGTGTGGTCCAAAGGCTCACATCAACCCATGTCTTCATCCTTTGAAGATCATGTTGGTGATAAACCATCACCTAGTGATAGTAAGGTCCATGGGAAAAAGGGTAAAGTTAAGTTTCCCTGTATGTCAAGGTAATCATCTTATTCACCTTTGTAATTATATGGATGAAGCCTAAAAAGTGTTGGAAAACCTTACAACTTCTCAGTGTCATCTTACGACTAGTTATCAAAAGCTTCTCCCAATCCTCCACTAGTTGATGAAGTGATTGATCATAATACATCTCTAGTCAATGCCACTCTCTCTAAACATGAATCCCATGAATCCATTCCTGACCAACCATTGGTTGAGAAAATGGTTGACTTGATTCCAACCTCAGTTGATTGTACCTTTCCCATAGAGAGTGAACTCCGTACCACTCAAGTTCTTCTCCTTTTTTTAGATTCCAATGAACTGGGGAGGAATCCCCCTATTCCAACGACACAAGGGAAGGATCATCCTATTCCCATGGCACATGGGGGTGATCCTCCCATTCCCACAGTATAGGGTAGTAGTTCTCTCATTCCCATAGTACGAGGGGAACTTCTCATGTTCCCACAACACCCCCTCAAAGTAGTATGGTCACGTCCTTTGATTGGATTCAATTGGCAGGATATCATCTTTCTCCTTATGTTCCCTTCCATATCATAGTACAGGCTTATAATATGCATGTACCTGGCATAGTTATAGATGAACGTGTGTCTATTAGTATTTTTTCCTCAACAACTTGGCAAGCTTTAGGTTCTCTACAACTTGTGTCTATTACCCAGAATTTGTTGGCTTTTAATAGAGGAACCAATCAAATGTTTAGAATCCTTCCTCAGTTTCCTATTACTTTGGGAGGAAAGGTTTTCTATATCGATGTGAAGGTATTCTAAGGCCCTTTGGATTTTAATTTACTCCTTGGCACGACTATGTTTATGTCATGGGAGCTCTTGCCTCTTCGCTCTTTCGTGTGATGTGTTTCCCACATGAAGGAAAATTCATGACCATTGACTAGCTTTAATTTGTTGGTCCTAATTTGACTCTCTATCAACCAACTTCCCTAAATGTTCCTTATATGCAAGTGGTATCTTCTCCACCATAGATTAATTATGTGGCAACTTGTTCTATGCTTGTGTCTACTGATGATCTAGTAGGCGATGTAGTGCAGCATGTACTGGGGGCATTGGAGCCTGATCTTTCCATTACATCCATTGATATGTATCCCTTCTAAAGTGTTGTCCTCCCATGTGATGAGAACCTCTTGGAAGCCATGGCCTCTTGGAGGTCATGATCAAGGTTCTCGAAGCATAGTTTCCTTTCTTTTTTCAAGCTCATTAAAAAATGAAACAAGGTGTCATGACCAAAGTTATTTTCTTATGTCAAGCTCATTAAAAAGTAAAACAGATCCCTTCCAATTCAAGTCTTTGATTAGATCTCGTAAATTCTAAGTCGAGACTTTCACTTGATCTCGTAAATGAACCTTCTTCCATCCACCTATTAGTAACCAATAGTCTACTTAGGTGAATGAAATGAAGCTTGGGGGCAATGTGCCTAGAATTGAGTCATTATGCCAAGGGAATGCAAACTTATATCAAGCATAGTTTTTCCTTATTGTTAGGATATTCCGACACATAGGAAATAGTTAAGTATAACTTGGTCTAGTGTATAGTTAGGTAAAGTGTGTTTCTTTACTATGTACTTTTGTGACTTACAATCCAATAGTCACAATATGTTCTAAACATGAAGTGATCCGATGGTTCATTCTCTCCTCAGAATTATCGACACTTGATACGTGGCTTAACACTCGATTGGTCCATGATCTCTATTTAAAGAGCATGGAGGGTCATCTATAAGGTGACCGTTCATGAGAGAATGCTTCTTTCTTTTATTAATAAATTGTTTGAAGTGGCCGCGTTGGCTCAAGCCGTGGGCAATTTCCCTCTTTGAGGGTTTTAACCACGTGAAGAATATTGGTGTATTCATCTGTGATCTGTTTGTGAGTGTTGTCCTTTAGTGTTCTATATGAGGAACTTACCTTCTAAATTCCTACATGGTATCAGAGCTATTTGAGGGCCGCATCCGTTGGTGATCCAAATCCAAAGCCAGTACAACTGCATCCGACTGTCATTTCCTAGATCTATTGTTTATAACTGCTTTCGAGCTGAAAAAACTACTCTATTGTGTTGGGAGTATCTGTTCTAGTGAGGAACCCCTTTTGTTTCATGAAAAAATGTTTCTGGTAGCCCTATCTATGTCATTTTTAAGATCTCGAGGTATACAGTCTTTATGTGTAGTTTTAGTTATTTATCTCTCTGTTTATTTCATTTTATTTAGCTCTATATTTTTTATTACCGGATATATTGATCCAGGTGGATATTGGTGGCCACCTGCTAATTCCACTTGGACCCCCACCATTGTTTCTTTCAGCTTTTCAGTTTCCTTAATTGTAGCACAGTTTACTATTTTTAGTAGTTTTTCGGGTCCTGAACTTCCGGAGCCGTTTTGAGGCCCTAAACGACATTTTTGGGAAAACTAGGAGCAACATAGATCCATGGATTGATGTTGCTCTTCCCAAAGTTGTGATTCTCGGATATATCTTTTTAACGAGATATTGTGCATGTCAAACGGAGATCGTATGCCAAAGTTACGACCCGGAAAGTCGATGTACCAATTTACCCAAATGGGGCCCACAATTTAGAATTTCATCTTCTAGGGTTAGGTTTTTGGATTTTTCAGGTTCTCCATTGTTTCTCAACAATAAAAAGGCCTTCAAGCCTCATTGTAACATAGTTCACAGGCATGTAGCCACCACATCTCTTCTTAGAGATAAGCTACCATCACCCTAGCTAGTTTATTTCCATTTCTATTTGTAAGCATATTTCAGTATTTTACATTAATGAAATGAAGTATTATTTCCACTGCATCTTTCTGTTTATGGTTATCTCTGTAATTTGTTGCGTTCTTGTTTAAATCTGGATCAGTGGTATCAGAGCAGTCTGTTTTTTTTCTATTTTTCTTTACATGTCCCCAACGAGGTCGGGATATAAGGGAGATGTATTCTATTGTGCAGGCCTATCGACAATGGAAGCATTACATTTTAGGGAAGGAAATGATCATCCACACAGACAATCGACCCCTACAGTTCATACAGACCCAAGGGAAATTGTAGAATGATCACCATCAAAAGTGGTCCACATGCCTGCAATAGTTCCTTTTGAATATCAAGTATAAGAAGGGTAGCACCAATAATGTTGCAGATTGTCTCAGTCGACCACTGATCATGGCATTAACCACCGTGCTCAAATCTTATGGGCATGAGACTTCTAATTGGCCACTTCTCTACAAAAGCGACCCAGAATTTGGCCATGCATACTAGACGCTCTTGGAGGGTCAGCATGTTCCATATTTTCACCTCTAGGATGCCCTGTTATGCCACCTAGGTCACCTTTGTCTTCCTTTAAGAGAGCATGCCAAGATGATTTGGGAAGCACACTACAGTCTGATGGAAGTATTGCAGAAGTATTTCTATTGGCTGAATCTTCACTAGGATGTCAGGGAGTACATCAGATCATGCACTGCCTACACCATTTCCAAACTGACCATCAAGAATCAAGGCCTCTATACCCCGCTGCCTACCCTGAGTCAACCTTGAGAATCCATCTCCATGGATTACATGTCAGGCCTTTCTTCTAGTAAGCATGGAAATGACTGTGTTTTTTGTGGTCTTCGACAGGTTCTCGAAGATGGCCATTATGGAAGCCTGCAAGAAGAATATAACAGCAGAAGCCACTACTAAACTCTTCTTTGAACAAGTGTGGGTACACCTGGATGCCACAGTGTATCATCTCAAATCAGGATAGCAGGTTCCTCAATACATTTTGGTCCAGTCTCTGGTCAATGCTAGACACCAAACACACTGAGTCCACAGCCTTCCATCCTCAAACTGATGGCTAGACAGAGGTTGTCAACAAGATGATCGTACACATTATGCACATGTACAACTCAAAGCATCCACGCACATGGGATGAGAGCCTCCCCTATGTTCAGCACAGTTACAACTAGGCTCTCCACAGCTCTACTGGCCACAGCCCCTTTTAGGTCGGCTTGGGATTCCAGCCACTACGTCCCATTGATGTGGCCATGCCATTTGCAGCTACTCACGCAAATCCGACTCATGTCCAGTCTAAAACAGATAAGGCAAACAACTTCATTGAGCATATCCAACATATTCACTAGTAGGTCCATGACATTCTAGAGAAATCAAATGCCAAGTACAAGCAGCGACATGATCAACATCGGGTGCCACATAAGTTTCAGGTGGGCGACAAAGTCTAGTTGCATTTGCAAAAGGAACGCCTTACTGGAGCCTAT
>APFE030696390.1:26800-37810 GCA_000404065.3 Pinus taeda | reverse complement strand
CCCAACCTTATAAACCATGTGAAGTCTAGCCTTAAAAATAAGTTTGAAATGACAGACTTAGGACACTTGCATTATTTTCTTGGTCTTCAAGTCTTGTAATCCAAGGAAGGTATTTCCCTTTCCAAATCCAAGTATGCCTGTGATATTCTATGCCACTTTCACATGGAAGAATGTAATCCAACCCCTTCTCCCTTTCAGTCTGGAGCCAAACTTTTAGTCACTTATACTTCCCCTAAAGTTGATGCTACCTTATACCGTCAACTTGTAGGAAAACTTTTGTATCTAACCCGTACACATCCTGACCTTTCCTTTGTTGTTGGCCTTATTGCTCTGTTTATGCAAAACCCACATGAAAGTCATTGGAAATCAGCTAAAATAATACTCCATTATGTTTGAGGTATAGTTCAGTTTGGGATTCACTACATTTCAAAAGCATCTCATCTATTGGTTGGTTTCACTAGTTCTGATTGGTCTGGTGACCCTGATGATCGGAAGTCTACTGCAGGTTATGTCTTCACTCTTGGTTCTGGACCTATTACATGGTCTTGCAAGAAACAAAGTGTCATTTCTCTTTCTTTAGCAAAAGCAGAGTATCATGGCACTATAGAAACTAGTAAGGAAGCCTTGTGGCTTCATCAAATCCTGTCAGAGTTTAGCTTTCAACAGAAGCATCTGACTACACTTAGGTGTGATAATCAAAGTGCCATTCAACTATGCAAAGATCCAATCCAACATCAACGTAGAAAACACAGTGAAATAGACATGCACTTCATTAGAAAGCTAATTCATGACCATGTTCTTGAAGTAAACTATTGTTCAACCGATGATCAAGTTTTGGACATCTTTACAAAGGCTCCCACAGAGGTGAAGTTTAGTAAACTCTGATTTATGGTTGGAGTTCAGGAAGCTGTCACTAAGGGGGGATATGCTCTAATGCCTCCTTCCTTCTCCTATTGTGTCATATTCGTACATCCTTCAATCCTATCCCAAGTTGTTTTTAAGGGGGGATGTTAGGATATTCCAACACAGGGGAAATAATTAAGTATAACTTGGTCTAGTGTAGAATTAGGTAAAGTGTGTTTCCTTACTATGTACTTTTGTAACTTACAATCCAACGGTCATGATATGTTCTAGACATGAAGTGATTCGACGGTTCATTCTCTCCTCGGTATTATAAACACGTGATCCGTGGTTTAATGCTCGATTGGTCCATGATCTCTATTTAAAGAGCATGGAGGGTCATTTGTAAGGTGACCATTCATGAGATAAGCTTATGTAAATTTTCTTTCTTTTATTAATAAATTGCCTAAAGTGGTCGTGTTGGCTCAGGCCATGGACTGTTTCCCTCTTTGAGGTTTTTTACCACTTCAAGAATATTGGTGTATTGATCTCGGATCTATTTTTTAGTGGTGTTCTTTGGTGTTCTATGTGAGGAACTTACCCTGTAAATTCCTACACTTATTTCAAGATTGTGTAAAAATGAAACCAATCTCAAGCATAGTTTCCCATATTTCAAGCTTGTGTAAAAGTGAAACCATTCTCAACCTAACCTTTGTGATTTATATTTTTATCAGCCTGTTTCTACAATATGTGTCTTGGTTTTCTCATTCCGTCACCACCATCTTCTTGGCCGATCATACACTTTCACTTCATTGTTTTACACTTTCCTAAGGAACCACTGTGATGAGTGGTCTTATTAGCGAGCCTCTTGACCTCTATGTGTTTAGAGTAATTCCATCATGACCAAAACCAGCTGCTACCCTTTATACCACTCGTTCCTCCAGGAGGAGTCCTCTTGTAGCTCTTTTCAAACTCCCAAAACATAAAAAGATTGTCGAGCACTTGCCTTTTTGAACTTGTTAAAGTAAATGAAAAGACGTCTACTCAATATAAGTTTAACCCTTTCTGAACTGAGCTAGGCTATCTACGAAAAAGGAATACCTTAGTTGAACATGGCTAAGAGGTTATCTTGAGTATTGTTTTCTTCCTTTCCGGACTTAAGAGACTATTTAGGAAAAGGAACCTTTGGAGTTTTCTTTTTCGCCTCTTTTTCAAACTATATAAACACTAAAAAGATGTCACGCTAGACCTTCGTTAGATTCATAAAAACATCAAACAATGATAGACTCATCGAACATGATAGGACCGAATCACTCCTCTCATGGTTTTTTAAACATACTTGGAGGAATTCATCTGAAGGATGAACTTACAAATCAAGCATATGTTATCCTCCTCAATCTTGTTAAAAAATAAAGAGGTACTGACCAACAGTGGTTGGGGAAATTGGGAAAATAGGATATTCCACCTATTATGGTAGTGAGTCACTCTTGAACATGACACTCTTCCACTTCATTTTCATGGCTATTGGGTTGGGAAATTTTCTTATATTTTGGTCCATCATACCATTTCAGAGTCTCTATTTTTGGTTTTGGGTTAATACTTCCAACTCCATTTAGTGTTGCTGATGTGTTTCAAGAGAATTCATTCAGTTGACATATGCTACAATATTCTTAAGCCTTCATTCCATGTCTTTTGTTCCTAAAACAGTTCCACATCAAAGGGATTCTTTCTTGAATCATAATATCATTTCGTGTCGTTGATGGGGGATACATCAAGGACCTCTTGCAATAGGTCACATCCTATCGACATCAACTCATTATCCAAGAAGTTGACTTAGAAACTATTCCTTTAGTACCTTGGGGCTTTCATACATCAATGGCAAGTTTCCTCGCTCTCGGCGATAGGTTTACATCATTGGCATTCAACCGACAGATTCTCTGTGGTGTTCGACTTCAACTCATTCATTCACACTATATGGGTTGTATTGCAATACCTTGAGAGCCATTAACATCATCGGTGGTTTCTCTCATGTCTGTTAATGACTTACATCATTGGTCGGTAATCAGATGGTCTCTATCATGTTTGAATTTAGCACATTTATTCACATGGTTATATTCATACATGGAACGATCGATTGAATGAGCTAGAAGACCCCGAATCTAGTTCCATCCATCTGGGCTGTGATTTCATGATTGATATAAGATTAAAATGTATGATGGCTATGATCACATAGAAAATCATCCAATAATGGATCCACACTTCATCATCAGTGGACACAACTTCTTGATATCATGATGTAAATATATTGTAACAGATGATGACTTGACTAATTATTCTTGATCTAAATTTGTCACAAGGTAAAGCACTTCAGTCATCAACCACTGTTTCTAAGTTTGCACTTTAGGGGGTAATCTATTATAAGCCATTTTGTCAAATTTCATAAATAGGCCTACAAACTGGATCCATCAAAATCCATTAACACCTTCTCATCATCCCTACATAAATCCCTAAGCATGAATCTCTCAAATCCGTGAGTTTTTTACCTTCATTGCTTCATTCTAGTGCTTTTAATATCCATTGCACCCTGGCCCTTTAGGGACCCGTGTTCAACAACATGTTGCCTCGTTCTACACCTGCTATGATCAGAGTAGGGTTGCCCTTATTGGGGGTGCGTTGGTTCTAGAAATTCAGGAAAACTAAAAAGAATCTTGAAGCTTCCAGGAGTTGCTACAACCATTTACCTTGGATAAGAACTTTGAATCCTATCTCCCTTATGTCAGATTTTTCACCTCTTATCCCTTGAGTTCATCCTCCCATCAAGAGTGGATCTCAAGCCTAGAATGGTAAATGGATAAGAATTCCTAAAATACCATCTCTCCTATAGATTTACTGTCATCCACAAGCTAGAGGTTGGGTTTTGGAGACTAATTATACCCTTATGTTGCTACTTTGATCATAAGAGAGTTATCATTCCCATGCATTAGGGTGGATTTGAGGTGTATATTGTGTCAAGGAAGGACAAGTAAACTTGGGAGGATCTCTACAAGATCAACTTCCACTTTTGGTTGTAAACTCTCTCCCTTTCATATTAATACAAAAAGTATGTCGTTTTTCTACATGTGTTATGTTATGCTTATGTACATCTGTTTCAATGCTATGTTGATCCATTGAATAGAATGATTGGATAATGCTACATAGATGTGATAGATTTTTGGCTTGTGTTGTTTGTTTATGCAAGTTATAATTATAGCAATCAGAGCTATGGTTAGAATTAACAAGCCAAGAAGAGAGAAGAGCTTGCGACAGATCACAGGTAAGCATATTTCCATTCTCCAATTCTTCAATGGAAAAATTTATAGTCTTTGATTTCTGTTGTTCTAAACCAAACCAATAGGTTTAGGGAAAATACTTATGTCCGTAGTCGTAGATTTCGTATAACACCCCTATTATGAAATCACAGGTGAGTCCACTTTGTCTATAGGGACTTGCAAGGTTGGTTCCTCTAGTTTTTGGTGGATTTTGAGGGGAAATTACTTAGCTCTTTTTTCCCATGAGGTGTTCAACCTATGTGAATGACTCTTCCAAATAGAAGTTGCCATAGTGCATTGTGCTAGGTTGATTATTTCCTTTCTTCCATCATCATCATGCCTTGAGTAAGAAGATAATCCTCAACCAACATCTTCATTTAGGCAACATGCTTGTGAGGCATTATAGATCCAAGAATAATATCACCCCCACACCCATCACACAAATTTTCACAACAATGAATCTTAGTAGAATGTCTCCTGTGGGGTAGGATTCTTCTTCTTCTATGGGATTTTCTTCTTCATGAGTCTCCTTGATGTTCCCCATTTTGATAAACAATATTTGTAGCAAAAGGTGTTGAAAATAAAAATATGTGTAGCAAAAGGACCCTTTTCCAACCCTAAATCTAATGAATTTTTGACAATGTTTAGGTGTCACCAAAGTTCCATCATGATCTAAGCTTTGTGCATGGAAAAATTATGCCCTAAATATTTTGGCATGGTCTAATGGTTCTATGTTTCAAATTTTTTTGGGCATATTTTTCAGATAAATATACTTGAAATCCAATAGGGATTCATTGGAATTGCATGTTTGACTTGTGAATTTTACACAATTTGAGTGCCCCAAAAGTTTATGAGGGTTTTGAATCCATTTATATATTCAAAAATACATTTTAGATAACTAAAAGAAAATATTATTTGACCAAAAATTATTTCGTTAAATTGTGACAAAAAATTCCAAAACATAAAATAGTTAAACAACATTAATTTTTTTTTTTAATATGACTTTTAGAAAGTACTGTATTATAGATTTAAAATTTTCATTCATTCAAATAAATACTCCACTCATAGGGCTTGGAGCATGCCGTAAAATTGCTTTTGATTGGCTAAGAGCTCGTCTTCCTCAGACGTAAGGAAATAGGTTAACGACCCAAGACCCAGAGCGTCACACCCGCAATGGCGGCGGTAGTCTTTCAACCATGCCGGCGAGGGGCGGCACCACCGAACACTTTCTTTTTAACAATACTCGTGCACATGGACTACACCTATCCACTTACTCCTACTTAGTTTGTGATTCTCAACCAAGTATAATTAGTTATCCTTTATACCAATGAACACCCATACTTTATTCATTATCAACAGCAATTATAAACGAGAACACAATTGCACGGTATAAAGGGGAGGGGCAACTCCCTAAACAATGAGTCTGCCCAACAATATATTAAGAATATCAGTTTACAATACAAGTATGCTTGGCAAGACCAAGTTCCATACTTAGCCAATTTTACAATCAATACAATCTTTGTGCACCCTTGCATGATGGGCGGGTGCTCACCCGAGCCACCAAGACACCCTCGCCAAGTCTCGGCATAAACGACACTTCCGAACGATCACCTAGGCACACCTTGCCCAACGAATTTACCCTTCACCAAGTGCATTTGCCACAAGTGCGACTTTACCAAGGAGAGCGCATGAGCTATGCGCTTGTCTCTCCTCAAACCTACGCACAAAACAGCTCTTCCCTTGAGCAAAGTTTGTATGATTGAATGAGTTGAAGTGATGGACTTTGAACACTCCATCGCAAACATATATATATGCGTTGTAGTGTGTGGGTGGCTGCCCAGCCGACCGGCCCACAACGCCATACACATACCCCTTCGAACGCCATGTTGAGTCGGCCTCACCACCATCGCATATGTTGGCCATACTCCATCGTATAACGCCCCACCATGGGTATAAACCAATGCAACCACACTTGTCATTCACCATCGTCGCAAGTGTTCGTCGCTCGTTCATCGCATAACCTCCATCACTCATCGCATAACCGGTCGTAAGGAGTCAGTCGCACCGTCGTGCACGACCGCCCGTCGCACTTCCAACACGCGCCAATGCGCACGCCCAGTCGCCCGGCGCCCAACCACGTCGCACAACTCCGAAGGACTTACATCCTCCTCCACCTGAAATCGTTGTCGTCCTCGACAACATACCATCCTGGTATCCATCCACCAAGATCATCAATATCCATGATGTCAACTCCTCCACATACTGCAAACCCCCTGCAACATATGTAGAACTTCGTCTCCACCATGTCTCACCTCAGCAACCAACTGTCACCAAGATAACCATACCAAGGTATACATCCCACTGGTATGTCATACATCGGAACTCATCTCAATCCATGATCATCAACCACCTTGTCACAATCTCCACATGCTGCTCTCCATCATGGAAGGCTGGTCCCTCCATCTCAAGCTACATGTCCACTGCAACAATGTGTCAACCATCATGTGTCGCCCTCGTCCTGTAGTCTCCCATCTGAGCGCACATTTGAATACTCTCCATTAAGTGTAGAGCTCACAGCTACATCTCTTTGTCAAGCATCATCTCTGCATGCTCCTCCTTGGCCCAGCCTGATACGGACACACCTCTGTACATTGGTACCCCTCATGACTCGAACTAGTTGGGTAGCTAATCCAACCATACGCCCAAACCACAAGAATGCACATCCTTATATCCCCATCAGTCTTTCCCTGACTTCTGCTACGTCTCGGACTCATCAAGAATCTGTCCAATTCCCATGCTCAGGTCCATGGAAACTCCATCCCATCTGCAACATGATCAAGCCATGGTTTTGTTGCACAAGAGTGTACAACCTCTCCACTAGCTCATATATCTCCATGTCACAATAGCATCTGCACAACATCCTCTGCTTCGGCACTCTCATAGAATGTTCATGAATGACACCTCTACTCATGCTCCCACATAATGTCCCTGAATAACTGTCATGCTCCATATCTCCAACCTGATGTCCATGATGTCCAACTTATGTAGACTCCACCCCAACATCTGGTCACCTACACCCAAGTCTGCAATCTGTCATAAAGAAGCCTCCTTCCAAGGTCCCTTGTAAAGTTGATGTGGTTCCACCCTACCAAGGCCTCCACACCAACCCATCTCCAAGGTTGTCTATAGAGAAAGGAGGGCCAAGAAGTTTCCTCGTTGACTCTCATCCACCCATGTATTGGATTGATGTTGTGTCCTCAAGTATTTGTGCACAGCCTCAATCTCCTCACATGTACATCCAAGCTCCTTGAGCTTGTCCTTTGTCAACTGAAAGTCATATATGCCCATAGCACACCTGCAAAAGTCCACTATGCCAGCAGGATCTCTACCCTCATAATCCTCATCAACCATTGCCTCTGAAGTAGTACTTAGACTCCCTTCTTTCGCAACCCCATTGTGAAGATCATGAGTAGAAGATGTCTTTGTCAAGTGTCTCAAGTTTCGTGAGACTTCCTTCTCACTTACTTCATTCTTCCTCACTCTTGCAACGAAGTCAATCAACTTCCCTTCCTTCGTTGTTTGAGTCATACTCCCAAGTCCTCTCTGCTCCACATCCTCATGCTTCACATTCAGATCTTTGGGATACAAAGTCATAGAATTCATCCCCGGCCTATACCCCAAGCAACTCCTTCTATTCATCGGTACCATCATGGTTCTTCCTTTAGCTTTGATCAAGAGAATGTCTCGGTCCACCATTGGTATGGCTTGTGCAAGCTTCATGAAATCTTGCCCCAACACCATAGAGTGATCATCCATGTCCATAATCCTCAAGTCCAACTTCCCAAACCACGATCCCACTCTCACCTGATTGTTCTCCATCACACCAATAACAACTTTCATGGTAGAGTTGACTGGTTTGAAAGCACTCAATTCCCTCTCCATCTTTGCTTTCTTCCCAAAAGACTTTGTTGCCTTCCTATTCAAGAATCTATGAGTAGCCCCCGTATCAACCAAAGCTGCAAATCTCTTGCCTTTCACGATCACCTGCACAAAACTCAGCTTCAAGGCATCACCTCCTTCTGTCCTCTTTGTCTTGTGTCTTATATCAGCAACCTTCTTCAAGAATTCGGCCTCAGAAGTGTCAATTGGCTCATGCTCCAACTTGACTTCCTTCTTAAGGTACTTCACTTCCTTGCTTGGCTCCTCTAGGCAACCCGATCCTGGTCTAGCTTGACTTCCCTCAAGCTTGTCCTTCATCGACCTCTGCTTAAGTACACCAACCAAGTGTCTATTGACTACTCTCATAGAACTAAGCTTCTGAACATCCCCTGGATTGTCTCGGTAGTAAGTCCCCAGCGTATCAATGTAGTCGAGCTCCTCATGTTCAATCACAATGACCTTCTTACCAAGAAGCTTCTTCTTTATCTCTTCCTCAATCTGCTTGATTTCAGCTTCCACCATGGCACTTTTCTTCCTTAAGCGGGCTCTTTCATCCAAGAACTCTTGAAGACCAAGACCACTCCGTTGGATCTCCTCATCAAGTTCCTTGAGTTCAACATCTGTCGTGCTTCCGCATTGGCTCTTGAGTTCTTCAAGTTCCTTCCTTAGTTCCGAACAACTTTCCCGAATCTTCATGTTCTCAGTGTTCATCGCAACCCAGTCAGAACTCCATCGACCCATTTGTTCCAACGCTTCGTACTGGAAGACTTCACCTGCACCATGGCTAGACTCACCTGTCGTAGGTTCATCCACCATCTTTGCCTTTCAGCCTTCTCCCCGGTCCCTGCATGATGTGAACCAGTCCTTGTTTCACTTGAGTGTGAAACCACTTCCTTCACCTGCAAGTACCTGTCATCATAGTCACTTCTTCACGAGCAACCCTGCTCAAACCCGAACCTATTCAACAAGCTCGGATACCACCTCACGATAGTGTAGTGGGATCATCATTCATCCGCAAGCTACACCTACTCTGATACCACCTGTCACGCCTGCAACGGCGACGATAGTCTTTCAACTGTGTTGGCGAGGTGCGGCACCACCGAACACTTTCTTTTTAACAATACTCGTGCACATGGACTACGCCTATCCACTTACTCCTACTTAGTTTGTGATTCTCAACAATGAGTCCGCCCAACAATATATTAAGAATATCAGTTTACAATACAAGTATGCTTGGCAAGACCAAGTGCCATACTTAGCCAATTTTACAATCAATACAATCTTTGCACCCTTGCACGATGGGCGGGTGCTCACCCGAGCCACCAAGACACCCTCGCCAAGTCTCGGCATAAACGACACTTCCGCACGATCACCTAGGCACACCTTGCCCAACAACTTCACCCTTCACCAAGTGCGTTTGCCACAAGTGTGACTTTACCAAGGACAGCGCATGAGCGATGCGTTGCCTCTCCTCAAACCTGCGCACAAAACAACTCTTTCCCTTGAGTGAAGTTTGTATGATCGAATGAGTTGAAGTGATGGCCTTTGAATGCTCCATCGCAAACATATATATATGTGTTGTAGTGTGTGGGTGGCTGCCCAGCCGACCGCCCCACAACGCCATACACACACCCCTTCGAACGCCATGTTGAGTCGGCCTCACCACCATCACATATGTCGGCCATACTCCATCGCATAATGCCCCATCGTGGGTATAAACCAACGCAACCACACTTGTCGTTCACCATCGTCGCAAGTGTTCGTCGCTCGTTCATCGCATAACCTCCGTCGCTGATCGCATAACCGGTCGTAAGGAGTCGGTCGCACCGTCGTGCACGACCGCCCGTTGCACATCCAACACGCGCCCGTGCGCATGCCCAGTCGCCCAGCACCCGACCGCATCGCACAACTCCGAAGGCCTTACACAGAGGCATCTAGCAGGAGCAAAAAATTGTCCCCTTATGGACCATCAATGGGTTATTCCAAGTGGCGTGATTTTCCTTGAATAACAGTGATGAGTCAACCTGCATTTGCGGATAACATCTAGAGATCGCTATCTTCAATGTTGGTTTGACAACAAAGTGATGATAAGTTGGTGTGATTTTCCTTGAATAATGATGATGAGTAACCCTACATTTGCGGATAACATCTAGAAATAGCTATCCTCAATATTAGTTTGACAACAAAATTATGATAAATCTTTTCCCCTGTAAAATAATACTCCACTCATAATTAATCTCCATTTTCAAAAAAAATAATACTCCACTCATAATTAATCTCAATTTTCAAAAAACAAAATAATGAATTAAACCACTTTGCGTAAATCTTCTTTCTGCTCAAAGCTTCTTATAAAATTGCGTTTACTATCCCAACCTTAGCTATCATTCATCTATTATATTATAGTCCTTTGAAACTCAAAGTCAATTTTTGGATCTTATAAGTCAATTTTCGTGTGCGTGCAATAAGCTCATATAAAATAAATTAAACTATTGCTAAAACGAGATAGGTAGGTGAATAAGCATGCTCTGAAACGCAAGAGGTGATGTCACCCAATGGAGAAAAGCGTGGCGTTGCGAGCACGAAAAGGGACGATCATGACCATATACACTGTCGATTCATCGTAAATGATTTTTAGAAGTGGGCCCAACAATTTAGTGGCGATGACAACATGACGTGCCAAAATTGAGGATGCGTGCAGTGAAAGACATTTACGCTTGTTTTCCAAAAGTGATGTCTTTTTAGGATTAATCAATATTGTTCTCTTCGGAAAAGTCATATTTGTAAATTTTGTAAAAGTTTACTTGGTGTGGTTTTATAGGTTAAAACATTTTCCTCCTTTATTTTTATTATTATTATTTTAAATCTAATCAAATTTGTAATTCAGCAGTTCAAAAAATTATATAATTTTTTTTTCACGATTCGA
>APFE030696390.1:2043-25683 GCA_000404065.3 Pinus taeda | reverse complement strand
AAAAATAAAGATAAACATCACATAATTATACATCCATCAACCATATTATAAATAAATTTAAATAATAATAAAAATTAACAAAAAAATTAACTACTCTCCCCTATTCAACTATGCCTTAGTCAATTTTTCATATTTATGAAAACAAACTCTACACCATCAATAAAATTGAATTGCTAATACCATTATTGTACCTGCCAAATACTTATCAGGGTTTTATTGAATGAAAAGTTCTGTTGACTAGTGGTCGAGAAGGCGCCGAGATGTGGAATGAACTTTGAACAGGGAAAATGACGCAATAGACGGTACCGAACCCCGGGATCGATCACTGGACCTCCACTTGGGCGTTTTTTTAAGAGTATCGACTGCGGGAACTTTGAACTTGGATTCTTGTGTGGGGACATTGCACTGTTGGACTATCCTTTTGTCACAAAGCGGTAATTCATTCATTTTTGCAGAGGGTGTAGCGAGATAGAAACGGTCCGGTGACCGGTTGAGGTTATTTCAAGTAAATAGATATATTTTCAAGATCATTTTCAGATTTGTTTCACCAGAATTTAGCGATGTCAGGTTTCGAATTGAAGTTCATTACAAATCTTGCGCGCGCAGACTATTAATACTTTCTTTAAAGAAATTTTTTTTGGTTAAATTTCCATCTAAGATGATCGATCTAGTACTACGCATATTTCTTTATAAAGATTCCTGATCTAGTACTACGCATATTTCTTTATGAAGATTCCTTAGTTTTAGTGCTCTTCCCGGTTTCGTATAAAGATTCCTTAGTTTTAGTGGTCTTCCGGGTTCCACCGAGAAAAACGAGAGCGCGTACTTGAGATATTAATCATTCGGCGCAGAATTAAATAGAAATCGTTTTCAGGGACAGTTGATGAGTCGCGAATCGCGATCGGTAAGAATTCTTGAATGGCGAACAAGTCTGACACGTTTCCACTTTGGTAGGTTTTGAAGCTCCCGTAACTTTTCCTAAAGTCTTCCAAAGGTAAAAGGGTCTACAAGATGGATTATCTTGGGGAGGCTCTATCCGGGGAAGGGCTGGACTGCTTCTAATATCCATCTCTTGGGGAGGCTCCATCTGGGGAAGGGCTGGACGACTCATAATATTACACCTTAACCGCGATTTTTCAAAGGAACTGCAGCTCAGCAGGCGGTATCTGAGGCCGGCTTCATCTCGCAGCAGAAACGGTGCGATTTTTTCACACTCGAAAGTCTTTTCTTCTGGATTATAGTTTATTTCCCTCCCTTTTTTCTCTACAAGTTTTGGTTCTCTCTGCCTTCGTTGATTCAGTTTTGGTAAATAGGATGTCTATAATGAGAAATTTTTGTGATTCCCGGCGGCGGAATAGATTTTGAGTTTTGGTGTGTGGTGCTCTAAGCCGCAACCAGGTTGTTCTGGATCTGACACCGTAGAAATATCATTTTACGCTCCCAGATTCGCTTTACGCTGAGCGTTTTCATTGCGATTAAAGATTTTGCTTGCTTGCTGTTTGTTTTTCCTCTTTCCTCTTTCTTTAGTTGAAAAAAACTACATATATCTTATCCTAATCTAGTCCAGTCTTAATCTAATCCTGAACAAAATTATATATGCCTAAGAATTCTTAAGGCACTGATTTCTTTAGTTAAAAAAATAGCTATACTACATAAGTGTAAAATAATTGCTCCTGTATTCAAATGCGGTCATCAATAAACACCCTCCAGACGGCCATGTCTCTGCTTAAATTCCAGCGGCTGTTTTCCTCGACTTTGACCTGTGAACCTGAAAGAGTCGAAATCCTCGCCACAGTCTCTTCTATATATATATTACTGTCTTACATTTTCTTCTTGGTACTCTGTGCTTGACCTTAAAATCAGATAAATGAATAAATTTTGTGTTATGTTCAGATTGGAACTTGGAGTACCACCGATTACAAAATTTATGTACAACAAAATACATGTCTAACTTTATCAAAAAGGATTAAAAGTCCAGGACCTCTTTTAGATTTTATAAGAGTAACTGTCACCATACAGATAATATTAATATACATTTTAAACTGCGTAATGTATGGTCCATCTCCTTATGCGTTAAACTCTGAAACAGTCGCTAGTAGAAAGCATTGATGGCTTCGAATAGCCATTTTCGGTCCTAATCGCTAAGGGATGAAAACAACCCTTAAATTAAAAACATCATTAGAGTTTTACTGGCTGGAAGAAGGTGAAATGAGAGTAGATTCAAAATTCTCTACTCAAAAAGTTACTGTAGATCTCCCATGCCGATTTATTGGTGGTTACTGTAGATGGCCCAACCCGGGCTGAGATCGTAAATATCTAATCAGCACAGCCCTTGGTTTGAGCGATGAGCTTTGTCGGCCCAAAATAGAAAATTCTTAAATTTTAAGGGTAATATTATTACATTCCCAGGTTATCCCGCTTCAGTGGTCAAAGAATGAAAACGGTGGAGTAGAGGATTTTTTTTAAGAAACATTAAAATAAGATTATATTAAAGATATCAATATTAAAGTTACAGTGAAATTAATTTAAATTGGATTAACTAAAATTGAAATAGTATATTTGGATGAACGGTTTTGACCCCTAATTGAAATGGGGCATTGAATATTATTGTAAAAAAAAATCTAATTCCAACCAAATACAATCATTTCTACGCCTAATTAATTTCTAGCATCGATGATATGCTGCCATTAACAAATTTTCTGGTTGAAGTGCTAATTTTCCTGTTGATGCACTTCAACCAGATAAGGTAGGTGAAACATCAACCAGATAAGGTAGGTGAAATTAAGATAGATTTATGTATTATTTTTTCTTTGTGCTTACAACTCCATACTTATTAGGAACCCCGTTTTCAACGTGAATTGGGAGAACACCCTGGCTACTAGTGTACTGTGGAGCTGCTTACTTCATATTTATTGAAATTATTACCACGTGCTCCAATTCACATACCGATGTTATTGAAATATACCGTAGTTGGATATAGCTTTGACCTTTTTGGGCAGTCCTTGATGATTCTTCCAAAACACTAAAGTTAGATATGAGCAGTATGCTGTACATTCTGAAAAATTATTTATCTTCTGAAGTTGGAACAAAATGATCACTGAAATATATTTCAAACAATAAATGATTGAGAATGCCAGACAAATGCATTGAATGAGGGATAACACCACAGGAATGCCAGTCATGTGCATTGAAATCGAGGAAAAACTCCACAGCAGCTCGCATTAGGCATGTTTAGGCTTTTATATTTGCAAGTGAGTTAATCAAGGCTCTAATTTTTCGCACTGCTACTGATGACAAATAATGACCACGGAGCCAATTAGTTTTAAACTCACTTTGTTTATATTATATGGACTAACCTCGGCTTTCTAAGCCTATCAAATTTAAAACCAAATATAGAATTTCTTAAAGCTGAAGTGATTTATACTTCGGGATTCGAAAAAATTTACGAATCTCCGAGCAATTATGAAATAACTCGGTTATAATTCACCTTCCTGTTCAGTTATCCCCTGGAATTAAGCTTCTTTCATGTCCTTAATAGTGGAAGTTAATATATTTTTAGGTGAAAAAAATACTAATTATAACTAAAACTTATTACACGTCTGGATAACTTAACATTTTAACAGAGAAACTTAACATTTTAAAATTTGTATTTGAGCAATTAATCGTATGCCTGTCAGTAAAATAAGAAGTTTTAGTTAAACCTTCTTATACATCTTTATCAGTTTAGGTTAAGTAATGTACAAGGAAAAAACAATAAATATTTTATGAACCTACTTACACATCTTTATCAAATTTCTGCTTTGGATGCGCCCAATTGACTCTTGCAATTCCCATGTCAGTTGTTCCTAGAATCAAATATTGAGCTATGTAAATACAACTTAATTAAAATCAAAATCAAAACTTGCTGTTACTAACTATTTTGCATTGAAAAAATATAAAAATATAATTTTTCTCAATATAATCTTATTATATAATTATAACTTTTCTCAATATAAGTTATTTATAAATTATAGTTTTCTCAAAACAAGTTTATTAAAAATAGTGTATTAATTAGACTGTTTTTTTTTCTGAAAATTATTATGGAAATTCAAGTAAGATTTTGTTAAAATTTGGTAAAGACTTTTGTAAACCTAAGTTGTAGCTGTTAAATTTCAAGCTTTTGGGTGCCCGGTTTTTGATGGGGCTGAATCCATTTCCACCATCAAAAATATGATTCAAACACTCTTGCTACAAGACTTTTTGAAAAAAAGTCCCTGATTCCAACCACTTTTGGTCCTCTCCACAATTCTTCTCCCGTAGACACTTCCTTACAATATATTGGCTACAAAATTTTGGTTTGATTTGTGCTATATAACCAATTGTCAAATTTTAATTAAATAAAATGTAGAATATATAGAAGTTATTGTTTATTGAGAGTAATTAGAGTGGTCCACACCAAGAGTGTTAATGACATCTATCTTATAATTTTGACTAAGAGTGTTAATGTGCTAAGGGGTTTTTTTTCAACTTAAGGTGGATGAGGATCTATTGACTTTTTATTTTTATTTTTTTAAAGAGTTTTTTTATTGCATTGACTTTGAATAAATTTAAAAAAATAGATTTGTGCCACTTGGCTCATTGCCCACCAATTTCCTAGGAATTTGACATTATTCCAATTCTAATAAGTTCTTCATTAAGTGGCTCACCATCCACCAATTTCCTAGGGATTTGAGATTACTCCAATTCTAATAAGTTCCTCAATATTATTTATAATATTCATTTATAGTTCATTTTTTTTCTTAAGTTAAAGTTAAGTTAAAGTTGACCCATAACTTTTTAATACATGGTTAATCAGGTAAATGTGTGCAAGAGTAAGACATTCTTCTTGTTGCGATAGTTTTTTTGGTTATATTTATGAAGCCTTCATCTATATCAACCACATTAATATTTTTAATGTGGTTGTACTAGTTTAACTTAATTTTGGATTTGTGGTTACTACTAAATATGTACCAAAATATTTGGAGGAAGTTAAATCTTGTCATCCATCTAATAATTATTATCCATCTAACAATTATTAATAATTAAATTAAAATTTTGATAATCCTATTTCAAAATAAATACATGTATAATAGTATTATATCATTTCAATTTTTAAATATTTTCAATAACTTCAAAATATTACTTATATTTTTACTAATAAAAATAGATATTTCTCTCCAATTTAATATTTATTTCAAATTTCAATTATAAATTATATCTTTGTAACTAATAATCTCACATCAAAATGTTATGATAGATTTTCTTATTTATAAAATATTGAAATTCTTTAACTTTTATATATAAAATTTAATTTCAATTTAAAAAATATATATTATTATTTTTAACTTCTTTTTCTATTTTTTTAATGTTCCAGAGAAAATCTAAATCTATCATAATTGAATGGTCCATCTATAAATACCTATGGATAAACGTGTAATCCATATAAAATATAAATTTTCATTCTTACAAAATCCCTTTAATTTTTAACAATAACATATTTCCTTTCAAAAAATTAAACCCAAAAAACAATTTTAAAGTTCAAATCCTATTAACATTAAACTTATTCAACAAATAATATTTTATATATTTATATAATAATTTAATATCATTTCACTATATTCATAATATACCTTAATTTTTTTTTACTATGTCAATATTTTCCCTTTGACTTTTTGAAATTTATAAAACTTTGTTGCTGGTACCTTTTCCAATATGACTATTTCAGGTTGTCGTTGGTCTAATTTGACAATGAGGAAACTGTCACATTGTTTTCACTGAACTAATTAAAAAAAAAGTCACTGGCTTGAAAAAAAAAACCAACGTCCACTAAATAAGTTGGGTTTTCATAGTATCAGACCAGCCTTGAATTAAGTTTGTGTCAAAAGTTATGAGATTTCTTTGTGCTACTAAATTTAAGTTTTCACAATGTTTCGTATTTTCTTTTAAATGATTGGTGATGGTGCAGACTGGGGAACGCAGAACGTTGCAGAGTCCAGAAATGACGAGAGACAGAGACGTCCGACGCAGTAACACGTGGCCGGTACGCGGCTCCATAAATTTTAACGATGAAGTTTCATCTGCGGCCAGACCTGTGGAAGAAAATGATTATGAGAGAAGCATCGCAGAGGCAGGCGATGACGGTGGGAGATCGCTGTCCAGAAGAAGAAGACGATCAGGGGATATTAATGTTTCAGAGATGGGATCAAGGAACGGTGCAGCAGATGACGCTTCCTCAATACTGTCACCACCTTATAGTACACAACCACCTCCTCTCTCAGACCATCCTCTACTCGTGCCATCATCATCAGCAGGAGCAAAAGGACGTGAGCAACCAGCAGCCACACCGCAACCTCCAGAGGTTGGTTTTTATTTCCCCAAATATTATTCATACCAAGTTTCTGTTAATTTAATAAAAATATTTTATTCATACCCAATTTCTGTTAATTTGATAAAAAATAATTTATCACCAAATTAATTTTATAATTTCATTCCCAGATTTATTCATTCACAGATTTCTAAGGATGAGTAGGCATGAACGCAAATATTCAAATTTATCCTTTGCCAAAGAATTTGTTAGTGCATTAACAAACATCTTTCATTCAGTGTCATATATCTCCATTGAGAAAAGTTTACCTTTTCATATATATATATATATAAAACATGAAACTAAGATTTTAATTATTTGGATGAAAACTATAATTCTCACATCGCATAACTATATAATATGCTTGTACTCTTTAAACATTTTTTAATAATTTTCCTAGCTGTAACAACTTTTATAAATGATAACTAGACATTTTATTTTATAATTAAAAAAATTATATTAAATCTTTTATAATTTACAAATCAAAAAAAATTAAATTATAATTTTATTACTATAATAATTATAAAAGAAACTCACATTATATACTTATATATATATATAATATATATATTTAAAAATATGTAATAATATTTAATAACACGGAATTTTTAATTATTTTTTTTTATCTTATGAAAAAAAAAATGTTATTATAAAATAAATGTTATATATATAATATTTTAATTCTTAACTAAATTATTATATAATAATCAAATAATTAATAAACTTTTTTTTTTTTTTTTTTTTTTTTTTGGGGCGCCCGCTGCTCCTGCCTGCAGCAGCCTGCCCCATCCCCAGCGCTCTGCGCTCTGCTCGCCCTGCTCTCCCCCTGCGCTCCTCTGCTGACCCAATGGAGGGCAGCGAGGACCCGAATCCCCCTCGAGAGCCCCCGGAGGTGATGGCCTTCCGGTCTATGATCTCTGCCGGTCCAAAGCGCCCGCCTACAGGAACTCAGAAGAAATTCGTGAAAAAGTTGGATTCGATCCCATCAGTTGCTTTACCTGAACAAGGAACCTGCAAAGCCGCAATGAATCTCAAGGAAAGGGGCCTCATAGGCCAGTTCACAGGTCTCTGGCCGTCTCCTAAATCGGTAGAGGAATGGACACAAAGGAACTGGAAGCCCCTCATCAAAGAAGTAGTCAAGAGCTATTTCGTAGGTAAGGGTTTCTTTGTGTTTGTCTTTGAAAACCCTGAAGATAAAAGCCTGATATTCAGAAACGGACCGTATTTTATGGGGCCTCAGGGTCTATATTTGAATAAATGGGCTCCAGACTTCGATCCCACTCAGGACATTCCTTCAGCAGTTCCGGTCTGGGTCAGACTGCCTCATTTGCCACTGCACTGCTGGAACCAAAAATCCTTCCAAATCATAGGCAACGCCCTGGGTAAATATATAGATCAGGCAGCGAGGAAAGACCAATACTCATGCGCGCGGATCTGCGTTGAAGTGGACTTAGAGGAAGGGTTACCAGAAGCCATCAAGCTCACAGTAGCTGGGTGGTCGTATATTCAGGAGTTGGACTACGAACAACTGCCCTTTAAATGCAGACATTGCCACAGCCATGGCCACTTTGCAAAGAACTGCAAAAAGAGAGCAGAGGAGCAAGCAGAAAAGCAGAATGGGGAGCAATGGACCAGGGTACAGAAGAACGCATCCTCAAAGAAAAAAGGAAATGGTAGAGGCCCAACGGAAGAAGACCCCAGCACCAGTAAAGCCAATCAAGAAACATAAACAATCCCTAAAGAAGCAGAGAAGGATCAGCCCATTCAAGCTAACCTAAATCAGGAGAATGTAGAACAAGAGGACACTCCTATTTCAAATAAGGAGGTAGAAGAAGTAATACAGAGGGAGATCAATCTGGGCAGCCCAATGAACCCTACATATGCAGAAATTATAAAGAAAAAACCAATAGAAAGTTCCAGCTCCTCAGAGGACGAAGTCTATGAGCGCCAATCGAAGAAGGCAGGAAGGAAATCTCGCAAAGAAAAAAGGGAGGAAGAGGCTGAGCGACTCAAAACGCAAGGAAGCCAAGCCACCATCGAAATGACTATGGGGAGAAACACCAGACCAAGGACCTCCAAGGGAGGGCCTATCCTATCAAGTAAATAATGAATATCGTCTCTTGGAATTGTAGAGGTCTGGGGAACCCCTCCAAAGTTGAGGCAGTCAAGGATCTTATGAAAGCAGAGCCCTCAGACATACTCTTGCTCCAGGAGACAAAAATAGAAGGGCATGCCCTTCTAGAGATTAGCAGATCTAAGTGGAACAAAAAAGTAGGCAAGGCGGTCAGCTCAAGGGGTACATCAGGAGGCCTGGCGACGCTCTGGAATGATGACCTTTTCCAGCTGGATAATCACAAGGAAACGCAGCACTGGATTCAAACTGAATTAACGCACAAAGCAAGTAAGTTAAATTTCAATCTCTTTAACATTTATGTACCTGTCTCTTATCAGGAAAAGAGAGAATGTTGGAACTCTCTAGCAGCTCATTTGGAACAGACTTCCCCCAACAACATTATCATAGCAGGGGATCTAAACATAGTTCTGAAATCTAAAGAAAAAAGGGGTGGGTCTTCCAACAGAGACCCCATGCTCGATCAAGTGGAGGATCTATTCCAGCGCTGGGACCTCCTGGACTTCATCCCCATCAGAGGTATCTACACATGGACAAACAATAGAATTGGATCTGACCACATATCAGCTCGGCTAGACAGATTCATGGTTCAGGGTTCCATAATGATGAAGAAAAAAATTATAACAACAAAAATTCTAGCCAAGCTGGCATCAGACCACAAACCCATCCAACTCATTCTTGAAGATGACCAAGATCTAGGACCCATTCCTTTTCGTTTCAGCCCTCTATGGATTGAGAAGGAAGGTTTTGAAGAGACTGTAAAGGCAGCCTGGGGCAAGCCAGTTTGGGGATCTCCCAGCTATGTTTGGGAGCAGAAGTTAAAGGCAACCAAAGTGGCTCTGAAGAAATGGGCAAAAAAGCCAGTCCACACTCCCACAGAGCAAAGAAAGGAGGCAGTTCAGGCGCTCCAAAACCTGCAAACAGAGATGGAAAATATTGATATAAATGCAGATTTAATGGAAAAAGAAACAAAAGCCCAATGTAATGCGCATCATACATTCAGAAAGGAGGAGGAATACTGGCGCTTAAAATCAAGGAGCTTGTGGTTGAAGGCCGGTGACAGAAACACTCCCTATTTCCACAGACAGTTCAGAGCGAGAGTGATCAGGAATCATATAGCGGAGATCAAAACACTTGAGGGCATGGTATGCAACAGTCATGAACAAATTAAGGCAGCGGCAGAAAGCTACTTCAGGAACCTATACAGGAAAGACAACCACAGCATCGATGAGGACATTGAGGACTTCATGTCCAACATCCCAAAGCTGATAACTGAAGAAGAAAACGCAAACCTATGTAGGCAAGCCACGGAGGAAGAAATCGCCAAAGTCGTTTGGGCCATGGACGCGGATAAGGCACCCGGTCCTGATGGTTTTTCTATTCATTTTTATAAGGCGTGCTGGAAAATCATCAACCGGGATTTATTTAAAATGATAAGCAGATTTCTGGAAAAGGCAAAGGTAGGCGGTGGCACAAATTCAACTTACCTTGCACTAATTCCTAAAGAGAGAAATCCCGAATCGTTTGCCAGGTTCCGCCCGATTTCATTGTGTAATGCATCATACAAAATCGTGGCTAAATTGATTGCCAACAGGGTCAAACCTCTGCTAAACAAACTGATATCACCTACGCAAGGCGGATTTGTCGAAGGTAGAAACATCATGGACAATGTAATACAGGTCCAAGAGATTGTTCAATCCAGTAAACTGCGCAAGGAAAAGGGCATGCTGGTTAAGCTCGATATGGCCTCTGCATTCGACAGAGTGGACCGAACCTATCTCTGCAAAGTTCTGAAGGCGTTTGGGTTCTCGCAGCATTTCATTGATCTGATCAAGGCTTGCATTGGAACTCTGTGGATCGCTCCGCTAGTTAACGGGCGTCCTACGAATTTCTTTCAAGCGCAGAGGGGCATCAGGCAAGGATGCCCCCTATCCCCATCTTTGTATATCCTCATGGCAGAGTCGCTGAGCCGAAAACTAACAGAAGAAAAAATAAGAGGCAACATTCTAGGTATTAAGGCAGTCCAGGGAGCTGAAGGACAGAACCATGCGTTATTCGCTGATGACACAATCCTATTAGCAGGAGCCAGCACAAGAATTGCCAGATCCATAAACGCCACCCTTAACAAATACTGCAGAGTCTCTGGGGCGTTAATAAATGAAAATAAAACAGAGGTTTATAGTTGGAATGTAGAGCAGAGGGAGCTTTCAGACATCACAACGATCCTAGGATTTAAAGGGCGCTCAAATTGGGACAGTTTCAGGTATTTAGGCCTCCCCATCTCATCAGGATCAAACAAAAGATCGTTGTGGAGTGAATTAATCTCGAAAATAAAAGCTAAAATAGCAGCGTGGGGAGGTCACTGGTTGACGAAGGGAGGAAAGGTAATTCTAATAAAGGCAGTCTTATCAGCGCTTCCTATTTACTAGGCAGCATTCCTATTCGCTCCAAGAAATGTCACAGAACAAATTTCCAAATTACTCAGAGATTTTCTGTGGTAGGGTGGAAAAGGAAATGAAAATAAAATTCATTTGGTGAAATGGGATGTGGTAAAAAAAACTCAGGCAGATGGAGGGTTGCAAATCAGAGATCCAGCCCTCATAAATTTAGCCTTGGGAGGAAAGATCCTATGGAAGCTGCTTCACGAACCCTCACACCCGGTAAGTGAAATGTTGAGGACTAAATACAAGCCCAATTCAAGCCTCAACAATCTGCAGAACGCAAATACAACCAATAGCACGCAGGTATGGAAACTCTGTTGCAAGAGTAGTAAGTTCTTCATTAAACATGTCTACAAGATCCCGGGCAATGGCAAGCACACCCATTTATGGAATGACAGAATCATGGGGAAAGATCCTTTGAGGGACAATGAGGAAATTTGCAACCTAAGGGAATGGCTGAAGCAGGCAGGAGTCAATACAGTCTACGAAATGTCAAAATGGGATATAAGGGGGGACTGGGATGGATGGGACTTTCATGGAGTGCCAGAGAGATTAACCCATCAACAAACCATGATGGAAGAAATACTGGAGGAAGCAGCACCCACCAACAGATCCTTGAAAGACAAATGGGGATGGGGTCTATCCGGAATATACACTACAACAGCAGGATATAGAGCACTTCAGGCCACAAATAATAATAGAGAAAACTCAGCTTTTTGGAAAAATGTATGGGATCCCTTAACACTTCCGAAGGTAAAATTCTTTTTCTGGACCCTAGTTCATAACAAACTTTTAACAGGTGATAATTTGGCTAAGAGGAATATAACTGGACCTCACAGATGCGCACTTTGCAACAGCAACCTGGAAACAGCTCAGCATCTCTTCCTGGAATGCGACTTTGCAAATCAGGTATGGAGATATGTTTTACAAAATCTGCAAGTAAATATTCCTCCTCAAAACAATGTAGCAGATCTTTATGCCAATTGGAACAAAATCTACCCCCAGCGCATCCCCTCAAAGTCGTTCTGGAGGAAAATATGGACAGCTATCCCAAAGTTTGTTTGCTAGCAGCTATGGTTAGCCCGAAATCAGCAGATTTTTAAAGAAATAAGCCACTCTCCATTGAAAGTAGCATCAAAAGCCAAATCTTTTCTATTGGAAGCAGCTCAGCAGCAGTACTTCAAAGAAGATTATTTGTTATTGCCAGAAGAAAAAAAATGGCTTGGCATGCTTGAGCCTCAGCCACACAAGCAGCTCTCCTTTCCAATCAAGACAAACCAGGAATGGCGCATAAGAGAAGAAGACGACAAATTCCAACAATGGTGGCGGACACAAAATTTAATCACTATTTTCTTTGACGGAGCATCCAAAGGCAATCCAGGAAGTGCTGGAGCAGGGGGAGTCATATACTTCACAGATGGGATAACAAAAGATTGTTTCAGCTGGGGACTCGGACAGAAATCTAACAACCAAGCAGAGTTTTATGGCCTTCTGAAAGCTTGCAGCATAGCAAGAGACAAAGGAGCGAAAGACATTCAAGTGTTTGGAGATTCAGAACTAATAATAAAGAGCATGAAGATGAATAACCCCTTAAGAAATGTCAGCTTAAACAAAATTCAGGACAGGTTGCAGAGAGTCATGCTAGACTTCAATTCATGCAAGTTTTACCACATACTCAGAAAATCTAATGGGGAAGCAGATCAGCTGGCAAATAAAGGCAGCTCTCTGGCGAAGGGACTCCTTATTGTAAACAACGAAAGCAAAATCCACATGCCCTGATAAGCATGCAGAATTTATCTGCGATAGCGTGAAATATGTAATGTCTTTGGAGCTGGGTGCAGACCCAAGGATTTCCATATCAATATAAATATAACCGTTTTAGTTAAAAAAAAAAAAATAATCATAATAATTAATAGCTAAATTTAAAATTTCAAAATTTATTCTAAAATAAATTTGTCTAACTACTTAACCTTAATATCTTAAAATTCTTTCACTAATTGATATTATAATAATAATATGAGTAATAACAAGTTCCATACATTTCAATGTAGATATAGAGCTTCCTATAACATTCTTATAAAGAAGGAAAAAATATAACTTTCCTTTTAAACCCCATGCATATTAATTTTTATTAATGTGATTGAAACCTTATCCATGGAAGCCTTAGCGTGCCTTTATGTTAGAAAATGCAGTATGAAGATGTGGGGCTTTTCCTTTCAACCCACTAAGGATCTCCATTTCTGCGCACTCTTTATGTGGGAAAAAGGTAAATCTTTGGAATACTTGAATGACCGTAACAAAAGGAAAGTGGCTCAGTACGGGCATTCTTTACGGACATTCTTCTCTTTAAGCACGTTAAACTTAAAGCATGAAGTGGTGAAATTAGTTAATGGTTATTCTCACCAATTTTTAGAAAAAAATAATTAAAAATGCCATCAAATGCCTTTCTTCACAAGTTTCACGTCTCAGATTTAACGGCCCAAATTTAGTGTTACATGCGAAGTTCCCAATAAAATTATTAATTATATATTAAATCACGGTGACTTTAGATCTACTATAAATTTTTTATATTAGGAATACGCTTTTCATTTTTGCATTTATAATTTTCAGGCGATGGTTATTCAAAGGCACAAAGAAAATGATTCCAAGACTAATCTAATGGTTTGTGAGAGATGATTATCCAAAAAATAGAAGGGAAAAAATCAATAATGACAAATTCATTCAAAAAGTAGAAAGAAAAAATTCAAAAAGTAGAAAGAAAAAACTCAACTCTTAGCCTTAGATATTATGTTTAAAATCTACACCAAAGTCTTAATTGTGAATCTATATTTACTATTTTTGATTCGATTCTAATTTATCTTATAGTAGGGAATGTAATGGTCTCAATAGCTTTTCCTTAGAGTTCAACCACACAAGTATGGTCACATAAATTATTAGAGGTAAACATTAAAATCACAAATATAACTTATAATTTAAAGTACACAAAATATTTTTGTAAGCATTTTCTCATTTTTATTAAAATATTAATTTACATATGTAAATATGTAAATATATTGTGCTAGAATTAAACTTGAAAACAATTTATTTCTACATAATTAAGTCAACCAATTTTGTATATGTTTTTAATTTTATTTTACTTAGTTATTTATAAAATTGTGTTTTTATGTAGTATACAAAAATTATGTATAAGCTAGAATTAACTTTGAAAACAACTTAATTCTACATAATTAAGTCAACTAATTTTACATATGTTTCTAATTTTATTTCACTTAGTTAGTTATAAGATTATGTGTTTGATGTAGTATACACAAATTATGTATAAGCATGTTGTAGCTGCTACACCCACCCCCCTCTTCCAAAATTTGCCTATGCTTTGATTTTGGAGCCTACCTTTTGTCAATAAGAACGAACCTTTCACTGTAGTCAAGTGCTCCTCTTGATTGTCTAGTGCCTTAATCATTTACCTTTTCATGTAGCACTTGTGTCATGTTTTAACTAAGTTGTCTTAATGACGATTGAGTCTTGTCAATGGTAGTTGCACAAATTTTGACGACAATTAATCTCCTTTTCAAACACAAGTTAGCTCCTATCCTGATCTAACATATGATTTTTGCTCTTGCCTCTAGGAACTGCGTAATCCTCTTCCACTGCCAACTAAACAACTCCTTAAGGAACATAACTACCTAATCATGTGAGACATGAAATCATTGAGCAAGTGAAATGAGCAATCCTCCTCTGAGAGTCAGAACTATGCAACCCACCTCTAAGAGTCAGGACTGTGCAACCCACTTAGCTAGTGAACTGCACAATCCCTTATCACTGGGAATTGCGTAGTACTTTCTGCTAGTGCATTGCATAGTCTTCTAGAACAAGCCAATTACACATCCCTAGAAAACAGGGAGTGTGCATTCCTCTTTGATCATGTGGCACAAGTTTCAACTTTTTATTAATGGACAAGTGTCGATTTCTCCTTGATTTTAGGCATGAGTGTTAGAAACCCTATCCCTAGTCTCATGGGAATAAATCTATATAATAGACGCTTTTAGAGCTCATTTTCACACTTGACATTGGAGCTCTATCCATCCCCAAGAGTTCAAAGAGATTTGGATTTGGTTTGTAGCGCTTTTTTGGGTAAGTTCCTAAAGTGTCGCTTTTGTCGTTTTTGTGTTTGCAATTGCCACTTTACATTTTTCTTATTGTAGTTACTGCCTTCTATGTTATTACTAACTTGTACAAGTGATCCAGGTGACTCGACCCACTCAGAATTTAGCAGGGTTATGGAAAACTCAAAACTTAAATTCCTCATATTGAAGTGAAACTAGGACCAGATTGTAGTGCTTGTCGCCCTAATTACAACGATGTGAATGCCACTCAAATACGAGTTAGTATAGTCAAGTTATGGTTGGTCAAAGTTTTGGTCAAACTTGGCAAAGTGGCAGGCTTAAGGAGGCAACAATTTGGTAGCAACCCGATGCACGAAATCTGTCCACTAGGACGAGAAAATTTGTTGCCTACTTAATTTCACTAGTGATCCTTAAAAACTAGTCAACGAAAAATAATAGGTGGTTCATTAAAAACCCAAAAAATATTAAAATAGGGGTGGTGGACTGCCAACCCCACCACGCCCGACATCGTTTCATTATAAAATAGTTTAAATGAGTTTCGGTCGATAGGCGATCAAAACCTGCTCACCCCAAATGTTAACACCACAACAAAAATAACATATATATGGCATATGTTTTAATGGGCCAGTGACTGTAATACACGAAATTAGTTGGAAACAAATCCACGATCGGCAGGTTAACGTTTGCCATTTATATAAGTCGCCAGCCCGGAGTCAACATATGACCGCCAACATTGAACTGCCAACGTTGCATGTTATTTGAAGCATTCAACCACCAAGAATTAAATGGCTATGCCACTTAATTGCCAGTGCTAATTTTAACAACCTGTTGCACCCATTCCAAACACTTGACCGCTCGGTTAATGTTAGAAAATGGTAAAACGACAAAATTATGTTAAATGGGAGGGCGGGGGTGTTTGACCTTGGGGTCTCCACCCAGCCAATTTCGACACCCACTAATGGCCCAAGTGGGTGTTGCTTTGTTAAGTCCATTGGTGACTTGATATCTAAACCCCAGTCACTTGCATAGGCGATGGGGCAACGGAGGAGGACGACAGAACCTTGCTTAGGAGCAAGAATGGAACCCTAAACGTGGAGAATCTTGAGATGCCAAAAGATTCCCTAGAGGGCTAGAGGTGCCAGTGACAAAATTTAAGAAGTTGATAGTCATTTTTGCATGTTTTCTTGCCAATATTCCAACCATGTAGTCAGAATATCCATCTGAGCAACATAAATTCAGGTGTCCAGTAGTAGGGAATCTTTGGAAAATATGTGGAATCTAAAAGATTCCCTTGGAGGTTGACCTTTGATTGAGGTAGAATCTTGTCAATTTTATAGCCTTTTTTCACAGAATTTCACAAGGAGCGCGATGGTGTACTCAAAATCTTCATCCGAGCAGTGATTTTTTTGGCCATCTTCAGGAAGGAATCTTTGGGGGAATCTTCAAGATACCTAAGGGTCCAAAATTTGACGGTGTCAAAAAGGGGCAAATTTCATAGTTGTTTGACACTATTTCATGCCACAATTTCAGCAGTGCAATCCATTGTATTAGCTAAGATTTTAATTTTTCAGCCATCCTCAAGAGTGGAGGTATATGATGCAGTTATGTCATGTTTTCTTTGATTTGCTTAGATGATGTTTTTTTGGTGAGATCCCTGATTACCATTATCTTGAGGGATACTTGTATCCCACATTTTGTGAGATTTTATTATCCTATCATGTTGAAGGGATGCCCATTTGAGTGAGAGTTCATATAGGACGTCTTGTGGAGAGACATGTCATTCTTGTTGAGGGACTTTGCCCATGTGAGTGAGATTTCCTGAGAACGTATCATGAGAGACATGCCACTCTTATTGAGGGTATATATCCTTGTAATAACAAATAACATGCCATGTACATCATCTTGCAACATTAATGAAGTGGCCTCCCCACTCTTGACATTAGGGCCCAAAGACGTAACCCACACTAGGTGTACTCCGTTATCAATGTGTTTGTTTCCTCTCATTTATTGATCATAATTATGTTTCTTCTTATTTTAGTATTGACGCATGATTTTTTTTTATTCTATTTTAAATGCAATTCTTCTAACACCACAAAAGTAAAAGATCTTGGTTAATTCCAGTAGCTAAATAGATCTGAATCAATAAGTGTCGTATCTCTTTCAAGTCTTTCTACCTACTGGTAGTTACTGTTGTTGGGTCTCTTTATGCATCCATAATCTTCCCTTTGCATGATATTTTATATGTTGGTGATTGATCTATCTTATTCCAATGTCGATCTACACTTGCCTCTTCCTCGGTCCCAAATCTGAAATTTACCTCTTTCCCGAGTTGAACTGTAGCATCTTTAAAGCTTACTGACTCCTCCTACTATGAATTTTGCAATCCCAAATAGCAAGCCACCTCCTTACGAGTTGTAACTACGCAATGCGCAGTCATTGGCCTCCTACAACTACACATTGCACAATCCTAGCCAGCAGTGGCCTAGCTTGGCCATTGAGACTACACATTGCGCAGTGCTAACTCTCAAGCCAACCCTCTACTAGTATAGACTACACAATCCTCTCTCTCACTGTGCATTGCACAATTTTAGAGCCCAATCCACCTCCATAAAGCCCAATATTACATAATCTCTCTCCTTAGTCACTGTTTTGTTGCTTTAAGATTGATTACTGAATTCATCTGTTGAAGCTAACATGTTATCACCATGAGTGCATCTCTTGCTATAGGTACTATAGGTATTGAACATATATCTATCTCATCATCAGATATCACCATGCCTCCCAAGAAATTAGCATCAAAGGAGGCTATAGAGAGAAGTACTAAGGAAGTTATTGAAAGTCCTTCAATATCAATTCCCATTCTATCTGATACATAATTATACATTGAGAAGGACTCTGATATCACTTGGCACACTATCAAAGATGCATTCACTGCTACAAAATGTAATGTAGATATGGAGTATAAACAGGTTTACATCAACATCCAATGATCAAGACTTCACAAATTCGCTTGCAGATTTCCAGGCCTTACCTTGTGCATTATACCTTGTTCTAGTGGGCAATGGCTTGCCTCCTACCAACCACATGATATCCACTTGATTTACAACTTGCCTAAGCCTGAGAAATATATGGATTCTCATTTCTTCATAGCATCAGGCTATTACACTAAGGAAGTGGTCAAGTTGTAGGTAAATAAACCAACACAATTTCACTAGACACCAAACAATACTTATAAGACCAAATAACTCGGAAAGGTGTTTCAGTATTTAATAGTCTTGTGCTGTAGAATTTATGGACACAAGAATACTAAATTCTTCCCAGAAGGATGGGTTTACACGTTATATCAAATTGTCTTAGAAGGGAAGATATTCAGTTGGTCCGATCTTGTTTCTCAACAGCTAAAGATCGATGTGAACAAGATGAAAAATTTACTGAAAGGAAAGCAACAAAAATTCTACATGTTTGCCTACCAGCTAGACAAAATATGCGCTTACAATTCTTTCCCTGACATGGATTGGAAATGAACAACTAGAGAGCCTCCTATCCATATTGATTGAAAATTGTAAGCATAATGCAACTAAAAATGAGTCTTTGGAAAATTATTTGATCACTGCTTTAGGGTCTTATACCATAGGATATTTCAAGAAGAAACCCCTTACATGTCTCGTGAGGAAACAAACTCAGTATCAAAAATTGTATATTGGTTTGCTTCACTAGATTATACACACCTTAGAGTATTTGGCCACCAGAAACTCTCTCATCTCTTTCCAAGGTATGCCACAGATAAAGTAGTCATGCAAGAGGTTGCATATCATATTGTCATAGGTATAAATGCAGTACTACAAATGAAGAAAAAGGCACTGTGACCTGCTTTTCCCTTACAGGTGGGATCTTATGAGATTAAGAACTTGAAGGCCGCAAAAGCTGAAGATAAAGAGTTGGAAATCCTCAAGTTTGATATGATATATTTCCTTCAATACAATCCCAGAGGATTTTGCAAGAAACACTGTGTGAAGTTTCACTTTGTCTAGTTGTATGGGACCTTTTCCATGCCAAAGGAAGAAAATATCAAGAATTACTACAATGCCTTTCAATCACATACACCAAGAAACCAGGCAAGCCCTTCCAACGCAATTTCGGAGAAAAGTATTACCCAGGAAGTAAAGTAGTTGGAAGAGTGCACCCCAGTGAGCATCAAGTATGAGAGGAAGGTTGTTGATAACCTTGTGGAGGAGTAAAGCCGCAAGTCCAAAGCAGATCCAACCATTCTAAAAGCGGCTATCGAAGAAAAAAGGAACAAGAAGCAACATGAATTAGAAAGGAAGTAGAAAGAAGAGCAAGAAAGGAAGGAACGTGAGGAAAAGTAGGCAAAATAAGAACTAAAGAGAAAGGAGGAAGAATAATCTAGACTAAAGCAAGCAGAAACAAGTTGAAGAAGAAGAAAGTAGAAAAAAGTAGGATCAGGAGCTTGTACAAGAGATTAAGGAGAAAATAATAGCTGGAGACATGGAGATAGAACAAGGGGAACAAAAGAAGGATGTTTATCTCATGCCCATTGCAGAATAGATCACTAGTCAGCCTTCACCTCCACCTACAGATGGGAAAACCCTAGGTGTTGAAGAATAAATATCTCCTCTAGATGAGGACACGATCATGGATATTTACAACCTGACCTTCAATGAACTAAAAAACATAATTGTATAGGAAAGGAAGAAATATTTCCCTAATGGTATAGTACATCCTACTTTCATTAACATAGAGAAGGTGATCGTCACTGACAGTGAAAGGAAACCTCATACCATTGTCATGGGTAACCTAGCCTTTGTTGTAGCTTCATAAGAAAATACAAATATCCTAACGACAGAAAGAAAACAAATGGAAAAGGATCTAGAAGCTGTAAAGAAATAAATGGAACAACTCTAAGTGGAGAATCAAAGGTTGTATTCCGCACATGCTTTCTTGAAAGAGCTTCAAGCAACTATACTTGGTGAGATCTAGGCATTGGGAGACACTATGATGCATCTTTATGAGGAGTTGGTCACCTTTGCATAAATCAATATAAGTTCCCTTACATGATATGAAAAAGAAATCATGAGAAAATGTGAAAGATCTAAAATTCATTCATGCAACCATTACCACAATCCATGAATGGGGAACTAAGTACATGGATGCACCATTAGAGTTGGCTAAGAAGACAAGACAAGAAGCAAAGTTGGAGAAGGTTGAGGTCAGAATGCTCATACAAAGAAACAAACTACTCAACACCTTTGTGGCCAACATTTTAGCTGCTTATGCATGGTTATACAACAACTTGAATTCCTTGGTTCAAGCACACAAGATCCCCTTAGTAGGGCCATTTGCATAGACAAAGGGAAGAAATATTGTTAGGCAAGAGATCAAGGAATACTTGAATCAACTAAACAAATCACTACCAAAGAAGACTTGGAGGTCAATAGACATATCATGCAAAAGTATATAGGTGGTCCTACTAAGGTCAATATGAAGCTATTTTTATTGTAGAATGAAGTGCAAACTGGTTCCAAAACCATCTACCTAGATGTTATGGAAGCTAGAGTTCATTATCAGCCTAATCTTCCTGCAAAGTTTGAAGAGACAATTACACAATAAAAATCTTGGCATCAATATGTAACTACAAAATTACGAGTTGAAGTTGTTGAGCTAGAGATTCATAAAACCCAATCTTAATGTACCTATTTTGTTTTATTAGGCTCTACCCAATTTTTTCCTATATGGGGTTTTGTCTTATTTTATTGAAAATAAATATGTAAGTGGAAGCTAAAAATTAAATGTGGAATATGAAAAGTAATTTGTTAGGAAACAGACAAATGAAGTCCAAGTGTCATGAAGGAAGCTCAAAGGTTACAAAGGGAGATGAAGGGTCATCTCATTTGTTATAAATAAGTCCTCATAACTCAAGCAAAAGACTTGGAACTATAGATTTGGAGCCTTAGCTTTTCTAGTCTAGCATAGGAGGAATATCATTCTTTGGAGAAGTAAGTGTTGGCTTCATATTCCACTATTGGGGCTAGTTTCATATCAATGTAATTGTATGCTTGGAACTTTCACTTAATAATAATAAGCTGAAGGAGGTGACATGCTTTCACGCATATGACATGAATGATGTAAGTCTATTATTTATATGTTTGCAATGTATGTTGCTTCATTTATGCTAATGCTAATGAACTAATTTGTTTGCCTTCATATGTATCTTATTGAATGCATATTGTTTATGGTATCATGATCGTTGTTATCTTGTGAACTATTTTGCAGGTTGAATAATGATTCTTTTCCATGCTTCTGTGCCTCTAAGATAACACTATTACTTTCTTCTAAAGGGATCACTTTTACTCTCTTGATGTGAACAAACCTTTCATGCATTACGTTTGATATCTCACAAAGTTCATACGCTTGCTATCACCAAAGCCATGCATATACCATCTTATGTATTCTTTGCAACCAAGGCATATCTTTAAGACCATCACTTTTGGCAATCGATCGTATTCCTATTGTGGCTCCTACTCCAAA
This sequence comes from Pinus taeda, assembly GCA_000404065.3. Classification (NCBI taxonomy): domain Eukaryota; kingdom Viridiplantae; phylum Streptophyta; class Pinopsida; order Pinales; family Pinaceae; genus Pinus; species Pinus taeda. The sequence goes on along the minus strand of APFE030696390.1, from coordinate 4,059 downwards.
TGGTGTGGGGTCTAATTGAGACTTCACATTAGGGAGACCCCCTACATCTATTGTCAACTTCCAACACCGTCAACAGGATCTGGCACTAGAAGGAGGGATAGATGACAAGCTAAGCCTGTGAAGCATGTCTAAACTTTTCTTATCTTAAATTGCTTCTTCCCATTTCTTAACCTCAACATGCTTCTCTAGAGTTCTAAATCTGAAATTTCCCATCATGACAATTCATGACTTGTCAAATATGAAATTTGATGGCGAGGGTGGAACAACCATTCTTGAGCACACCCTCTTCTTTCTTGAATTTTTTAATTATCATTAAATTAATTGTGAGGATGATACTTGTAGTTTGTTCTTTCTCACATTCGAAGGACATATTAAACAATCTTGTTATACATTGTCGACCACCTCTATTCAACCTTTCCAACAACTTGTCAAGGAGTTGCATCAAGCCTTTGACATGTATGATTATGAAAGCATTTATGAAAAGATTATTCACCTCATAAAGAAACCTGATGAATCTATTGAAGATTTTTGTGATTGCTTCATTCACTTTTGCTATGATTTTTATGAGGATGGCATAGATTGGAATTTTATGAGAGAAGTTTGAGTATTTTGTTCAAACTTATTTCAATCCTCCTTAACCCAAATCCATTTTAAGTCTCCCAACTATTCTTGGTTATGGAGCTCTCAAAATGCCAAAATAAGTAAATAATGTTTCATGTGACTCTTTTTCTTCTTTCAATTTCTTATCAAATCAAGAAGCTCCATGTACCCAAGTTAAGGATGGAGAACTTGAAAATCAATTTGTCGATCCAACACCATCTTCTCTTTCCCCTCATATTCAAGATTTGAACTCAATTTTCAATTTTGAATATAATTTAATCAATGAAATTGTTGCTTCTCAATCGTCATACCTTCCACCAATTATTTCTTTTGATTCTCTTCTACCACATTAACCTATTATAATAGTTTCTTTCGATTTTCAAGAGGGTCAAGTCCAAAATGGAGTTAATGGAGACCAAGAAACTCATGATATCATTCATAGTGACTATGTCTAGGATTCCGGTTATGAATAAGAATTCGCTATTAAATATGATCCTTCACTTGATATTTCCCTTTATTCCTCATCTTTCACCCATTCTTCTGACATATTCAATGATTTTATTGCACTTGTCACATATGTGGATGATTTAGCTTTAATGACGATAATTCTGATTATAGTTAGGAGTGGTGGAATGTGGATTTCAGATTAAAAGGAGACGAGGAAGAATTCACTCTTCACAATCTATCTCTTTACTCATATTGTAAATATCAGGAAGATGAGGACACAACTTCATGTTTCTAGTCAATCCCTCTCTATGATTCTGTTTGGTCAATTTAGTGTGATCTAAATTGCTATTTATATTGTCAACCTGGGGTTCGTAAACTGACGAAGTGAGGTGTACTATATGTACTTAGATAACCATTTCCTTAGGCTTTTGTCGTTTTAAGCTTTTTAGTTTGTTTTTGGATGTTATTCTTTTCTTAATGTGTGGTGATGAAAGTGAAGTGTGAAGTGTGTGGAGTGTAAATGGTGATGGTTTCTAAACTTGAAAAATGCTCAAAAGAAAGCTTTATAGTAACTGAAAAGAAACCAATTCTTAAGAGAAAACAAAATGCATCAAAAAGCGAACTAATGGCAATGGCCCAGTATCCTTGCTGCTGAAAATGAAAAGAAAGCAAAAACTTGAAAAACAACTCAAACTTAAAGTAAAGCAGCTAACTCATACTACTTGACCTTTTTAGATCCTTTGCCCCTTGGCTCAATCTACCTTGGGGAAGTAACCATGAGCATAAAAAGCAATATGATATTTAACTATTCAAGAAAGTAAATTGCATAAGGAAACTAATCATACTACTTGAATTCTTCAAATCCTTTACCCCTCAGCTCAATCTACCTTGGGGAAGTAATCATGAACATAACAAGCAATATGATAACTAAATGTAAAAAGAAATTAATCATACTACTTAGACTCTTTT
>APFE030696376.1:231507-270758 GCA_000404065.3 Pinus taeda | reverse complement strand
TCCAAAATTTGGGGAGGTCGTGTTTCGTATCGCTTCCCATTTTGGAAACTCGTACCCGTTTCCCCGTTTCGTGCAACTTAGCAAAAATGTAAAGTTTTTTGCAAATAGAGGCCCCCATCAAAAGCGTAGCGCCGGTGGTGCTACGCACCTGCCAAAAAAACCTGGTTTTTGCCTCAAAAATTCAAAAATGACAAAAACTTCACCAAATTTCTTGAAATTTGGCATGAGTGATCCTCTTTATGTGCTATGTTGGGCCAATGATGCTTCAGCCAAGATCTTGAGTTTGTCTTGCTCTTTTTTAACTTTCAAAGCTCTCCTTAACTTGGCTTTTAGGCTTCTTATCCTTGTCTTGCAAATTTTATTCCAGGCCAAATAGTGATAAGTCATGTGGCGCAACATTTTCTTCTCCTTGTTAGCCTTGTCCAGCAACTTCTCAAGGTGGATATTCACTCTTTCCAACCATGATTCTCAGTCAGCCTCTATTTCTTGCTCTAGTGAAGTTAGCTTGATTTTCCTTCTTTTTGCCAATTGACGCTTTTCCCTTATGGTTTGCAGCTCCATGATTGTTTGTTTGTCCTCAAATTCCTTGTTCTGTTGCTCAAGGTAATTAATGATCCATTTAGCCCTCTCAAGGTCAAGTGATAGGCTTTGGACCTCAGCTTCCTTCTCCTTGATGATCTCATCCTTGAGTCTTGAGCTTTGGGAGCCCAAATCAGTGTCCTGTTCCTCAATCAAAATGAAATCCTTGTCTTGGCCTTCAAAAGGCCCTTCATTATGCAATGGTTTCTTTCCTCTATCCTGTACCTGCTCTGTTGAAGAAGGCAAAGCCCCTTTCACCCCAGGTGAAGATAGCATTTGCGTATTGTCTGGTGAATAGAACGAGACCCTTTCCACCCCTGGTGGAGATAATACTCGTTTGGCAGCTGCAAATAATCTCCTTGTGCCTTTCTCATAAGTGACAAACGCTAGCACACTTATAGATTTAGTCTCATGAACATCTGGTTGGTTTGAAGGCCCTCCTTCCTCTTGAAGCACCGATGGAGTCACCTGAGGGCTTTTGAAGACCTCATGTGTAATGAAAGTATCCCATGAAATATTCAGCGGATGCAAAACAACAATTTTAATCAATGAGAAATGGTAAATACTACTGAATTGCTGAGGAAGAGGTTTCCTTTGCACATAATGAGCCATCTTCTCAATATTCCTGCATTTAAAGTATGGGAGATTCATCATCCTCACTCTTGTGAAATGCATTAGCAATTTGACATGGTATGTATATAGACAAGAAAACCTTCCTTCACAGGTGAAATATTTGATGATGAGTTTCATGATGTTGGGTTGTGTTATATTCTTTCCACGACTAACTTACGTAGTGAATTGGGGGGTTAGAGGGGGGGCGGAGCCCCCCTTTCGTTGCGCCGATTGTGCAGCGAGGGGGTCACAGGGGGGGCAGCAGCCCCCCCTGTTCGGGGGGTTTGAGGGGGGCGGGTAGCCCCCCTCTACGGGTTCGGGCAGCGCCCGAGAAATTTTTTTTGGACCCTATATTAGGTTGGGTGAACCTACCTATGGTTTTCGGTCCATGGTTTTGGACGCGATGGTTTTCGGTCCATGGTATTGGATGCTTCGGCATGTATAAATATGTATTGTAACATTGAAAGGAATATAATGAAAAATCAAGCTGTAGTCTCGGTTTTGAGATCCAGTGGGAAATCTCTGTGTATATGTGTTTTATGTGTTATGCTCTCGCATTTTTATTTTTCCTGTGATTTAGAATTCGTATGCAGGTAATTTCTGTATGGGGTTAAAACCTACAAAAATCGTTCTACCTTAAGCTCTTCTTTCATAAATGTGCTTATCCATTATTTACAGTCTCCACTTTGATCACCTTTCTAAGAGAATATTTTTCCTTTCATCCTTCTTTATAAGAATTCCCAATGACTGTTTTCTATCATTATATCAAACAAAATCGATGTTGTGTCCATCATCTACAACAATTCCTATATTTACACACCAATTATCAGTTTAAAAAAAAAAAGGCTCTCTAGCATGATCTAATGTTGATCCTCAAAAGGTTTCTTCTCAAAATTTTCTTCATCCTCACTTTCTCTAAGAATTGATCCTTACTCTGGTTCATAATTAACTCTTATCTAGCACTCAACTTCTCTAAGTTCTTCATTCATCTTGACACACATCCACTATTTCAATTCCATTTGTAATGAATGCCATATTACCTTCTTCCTCTTCATTATCCAGCAATATGTCTTGTCTCGTAATAGTTGTCTCAAATTATTGAATTATGCCTTCAACTCAATCATCTCTCTCTTGAACTCTTCATCAATCATCCTCCTTATGACAACTTCCTTGGCATTTTTATTTACCTGATTGTGACTTCTCCTCGAACCCTACACATGGCTATCAATAGCCATTCCTTATTCTTTCTTGAACAGTCACCGTCCACTTGTGAGCTACAACAAGCCTCTTCTCTGTATCTCTATCTTTGTCTACGTATTTGGGCAATTCTACCCACAATCACTGTGGAAATTCCTGTAACAAATTCTACCCAACTTCTATATGTTGGAAGTTGTCCTCTTCTTCTGGTTCTCTATAGTAGAACCTCTTCTCCTTCTTCTAGAGAACACTTACTCTTCAACTTCAAAAGCTATTGCGTTGCTCTAATTTCAACTTCTCACCTTCCGTTTAGAGAACTTATGTTGTCCTCACCTTCAACAATTCATCTTGATGTTGGATTTTGTCACAATCCTCCCTAAAAAACTTCTACTTTATTGCTACTACCTCTCCTTAGTCTTCTATATGCAAACAAACTCATAAAATTTCATATATGTGCTAAGATATTCTTCAATAGATTCTCTAAATCAATTCTTCCTACTTCTGCTTCTTAGGCCAATTTTGATCTACCTCCTCATACAATAAATGTCTTTTACACAACATTTCATTCCACAATTGTTAATCTTCTATTCAAATTGAAAAATAAATTCTTTACCTCAACCACGTTTGATTTTGCTACAACTCGCTTTTTGTTTCTTTATTCTAAAATTTCGGAGCATTCTCGCTTTGATACTACTTTATGCAAGCTCAATTGGGAACTCGATAGAAGCCCAATTTTTAACCTTCTTTAAAACCCATAGTGCTCAATTACTTTTCCAAAAGCACTTCCTTCAACCCTTAGAATGTAAATCCCTTTATATCTAACAATGGGAGGCTTTGAATTAAAGGGGGAGGAGCCAAAAGGGCGTCTTTCCCCTTTAATTTTTCTAACATAGGACCTCCATGACCCTTCTATAATTCTTGACTAGCCTTCGCAGCACCGTCCCCACTTATCACAATAATTTCTCTGTGTTAATGCCCCGTTTCAATACTTGGTGGTCCCATCCCCTATGCACCCTGGAACCTTATTCTATAACCTCACCCTTGTATAGGCTGACTCTTCCATCCCATAAATTATGTTAATACGTAAACCTCATCTCCTCTGAGTTATGAAACTTTTGGGTAGGGCCCACATATTTGCCTACCATACCCAATTTTATTGTTGCGGTTTTTCAACTGTTCAACATGTAATTCATGCTTGGCCCACTCACAAATCACTTCTCTCCACACTTCCTATGTGTTCCATTTTATAACTTCACCGAATTCCAATCTTGGGGGCGTGGCTCACTTGCCACATTGGCTTCCACCAATGTCTCCATGTCTATATTGTATAATCGTTCAATTGAACTATGTTGGGTTTGAAAACTTCGATTGACACACAAACTATGTCAGCTTGCTTCACATAGCCGCTCCATTTCAAGCCCGACGTTGTTGGGAAAATATTTTAATAATCCCACCAGGGTAATAACTCAAGGGGAAACCCACTTTACATGCGGGCCTGACCTCCTCTACCTGACTCCTTTCCTATGGGAGTTATGAAATATTTCGGGCATAATTTCTCAGCCCAATGTTGTCAAGCGATGGCGATCCTTAACTTCTATCTCTCAACGTTGTCATCTAACATACCCCAAAATAACTAAGTGTTTTCCTCTCGGTCTTGGTTCCTCTTTGTGCCAATGTTTCTACTACTCACTCTAATTCTTCATCCATTGTGCACTTTGATCCTTCACTGCAACTGGATCATTGATCACTCAGTTGATCAATGATCTCGGCTTCCCAACCGAGTCTGAGAAGAATCAAAGGATTCTTGCCTTAGCAATTCTCTAAAGCACTATCGCTCCTGAGCTTTTTAATTCTGATACGCCCTATGTTACTCCTCTAGTACACATCTTTGATAACTTTGCCTTCATCATGTGAGCTTCAGCCTCTGTGCATTCTTTATCGTTCTTCCTCTACACAAATCCTTCCAAAGCTTGACCTACATCAACCTGCGCTCCTTGGAAAATATATATTCAAAATATTTATTTCATAAACGAAATGCTTAAGAATGAAAAATAGAGACTCGACACTTAAATACACTCAAAAAGAGTGGTTCTATATTATATACAAATAAAAACAAAAATCCATTGGCATAAAAGTACATCATTTGGCCCTCTCGGCCTTGTGGCCACTCTTGGCCTCTATACCTCTCTATAATCCTCATATTCCTCTCTCCTCCTCCCTAGCCTTTTTGGCTTCCAATACAAAAAGGGATTTCGAACTACAAATAGTTCAGATCCAAAATTTCATCAACAAAATCCTTTCTCTAGATCTAGATACACAAAATCCTCTCAGAAATCTACCTAACTCTAAAATCTCTCTAACTCTCCCAAATACTCTCAAGATCTATCATTTAGAGAAGATTTTATTACATCAATCCTCACTTTATTCATTTGTGTACAATTATTCTAGGAACTTAGGAAAAGACATTAAATTTAACAATTTCACACAATCAGGGAACCAACTCCCTTAGTACATGAAAAACCCCTATTCTAATCAAAATACATTTTGACTTGGAAGTGGAATTCTCCTACATCAGACTCCCAAGGTGAAAATAATTCATGGTATTTTGACCATGTGCTCTCATAACTAGTTGAAATCCTCCTTGATCCCACCCTTTTAGTTTTAGTAAATCAACTGCTTTATCATGTTGTTGTTACCCAACTATTCTTTCCTTCTTCCTCCCTGGTTTCCAAATCTAGTCTTCCTCCTTCCATGCCGATTTAATTTTGCGTAGTTAACTGCAACTTACAATCAAGTTTCCTTCTATTTGTAAATACCACCTTTCAATCACCTTCACCACCAACTTTCTCATCTCCTTGATTTCTATGTCCAACTGGTCCTATTGCTGGTACATACTTTGCAAATTTATGTTTCTCTCTTGTTGCATCTTGCTATCACTAGTTTTCTTCATTGATTGTTGGTGACTTTCACAAGGAATTCACATGGTTGTTGTCAATTCCAACTCCTCATATTTCTACTCAACAAAACTATGTGTCCATTGATGCATATATTCAAAATGTAATTTCAAGTTGTTTGTCTGCTCCAATAACTTCATAATTTTCATTATGTTAAAATGACATATTTTCCATAAATAACTCATACCTTTATGCAAGGTTTCCTTCATAATTTTTCTCCATTCTTCTGCTGCCATTTCCTCTTTTACCAGTGCCATACTTATTCCCTTGTAGTCATGCATAGCTTCTTCTAATGTTCCTTGTATTTCTCCATAGTGGGTTCTTCCTCTACACCAATCCTTCTAAAGCTTGACCTTCATCAACCTGCACTCCTTGGCAAATATTTATTCAAAATATTTATTCCATAAACGAAATGCTTAAGAATGAAAAATAGAGACTCGACACTTAAATACACTCAAACATAGTGGTTCTATCTTATATACAAATAATAAAAAAGATAATTGGCCTAAAAATACATCATTTGGCCATTTTGGCCTTATGGACACTCTCGACCTCTATGCCTCTCTATAATCCTCATATTCCTCTCTCCTCCTCCCTGGCCTTTTTTGCTTACAAAGTATATACAAAAAGGGATTCCGAACTAGAAATAGTTGAGATCCACAATTTCATCAACAAAATCCTATCTCTAGATCTAAATCCACAAAATCCTCTCAGAAATCTACCTAACTCTAAAATCTCTCTAACTCTCCCAAATACTTTTGAGATCTATCATTTAGAGAATATTTGATCACATCAATCCTCACTTTATTCATTTGTGTACAATTATTCTAGGAACTTAGGAAAATACATTAAATTTAACAATTTCACACATTCAGGGAACCAACTCCCTTAGTAAATGAAAAACCACTATTCTAGTCAAAATACATTTTGACTTGGAAATGGAATTCTCTTGCATCAGACTCCCAAGATGAAGCAAATTCATGGTCTTATGACCATGTGCTCTCATAACTAGTTGAAATCCTCTTGGATCCCAAACTTTGACTTTCAGTAAATCAACTACTTTGTCATGTTGTTGTTTCTCAACTATTGTTTCCTTCTTCCTCCCTAGTTTCCAAATCTTGTGTTGCAGTATTCCTCCTTACATGTTGATTTAGGTTTGCATAGTTAACTTCAATCTGCAATCAAGTTTCCTTCTATTTGTAAAATACCTCCTTTCAATAACCTTCACCACCAACTTTCTCATCTCCTCGCTTTCTATGTGTAGTTGGTCCTCTGGCTAGTACATACTTTGTGAATCTATTTCTCTCTTGTTGCATCTTTCTATCACTGGTCTTCTTCATTGATAGTTGTTGAATTTCACAAGGAATTCACATGGATGTTGTCAATTCCATCTCCTCATATTTCTGCTCAACAAAACTATGTGTCGGTTGTTGCATATCTTCAAACCTGTAATTTCAAGTTGTTTTTCTATTACAATAACTTCATAATTTTCATTCTGTTAAAATGACAGATTTTCCATAAATAACTCATACCTTTATGCAAGGTTTCCTTCATAATTTTGCTCCATTCTTCTGCTACCATTTCCTCTTTTACCAGTGCCATTATTATTCCCTTGTAGTCATGCATAGCGTCTTCCAACGTTCTTTGTATTTCTCCATAGTGGGTTCTTCCTCTACGCCAATCCTTCCAAAGCTTGACCTTCATCAACCTGTACTCCTTGGAAAATATATATTCAAAATATTTATCCCATAAACGAAATGCTTAAGAATGACAAATAGAGACTCGACACTTAAATACACTCAAACATAGTGGTTCTATCTTATATACAAATAATAAAAAAGGCCATTGGCCTAAAAATACATCATTTGGCCCTCTCGGCCTTGTGGAAACTCTCGGCCTCTATGCCTCTCTATAATCCTCATATTCCTCTCTCCTCCTCCCTGGCCTTTTTGGCTTACAAAGTATATACAAAAAGGGATTCTGAACTAGAAATAATTGAGATCCACAATTTCATCAACAAAATCCTATCTCTATATCTAGATCCACAAAATCCTCTCAAAAATATACCTAACTCTAAAATCTCTCTAACTCTCCCAAATACTCTCGAGATCTATCATTTAGAGAAGATTTGATTACATGAATCCTCACTTTATTCATTTGTGTATAATTATTCTAGGAACTTAAGAAAATACATTAACTTTAACAATTTCACAGATTAAGGGAACCAACACCCTTAGTAAATGAAAAACCCTATTCTAGTCAAAATACATTTTGACTTGGAAGTGGAATTCTCCTACATCAGACACCCAAGGTGAAAAAATTCATGGTCTTCTGACCATGTGCTCTCATAACTAGTTGAAATCCTCCTGGATCCCAAACTTTGACTTTCAATAAATCAACTACTTTGTCATGTTGTTGTTGCCCAAGTGTTGTTTCCTTCTTCCTCCTTGGTTTCATAATATTGTGTTGTAGTCTTCCTCCTTCCATGTTGATTTAGGTTTGCATTGTTAACTGCAACCTGTAATGAAGTTTCCTTCTATTTGTAAAATACCTCCTTTCAATCACCTTCACCACCAACTTTATCATCTCCTCGATTTCTATGTCCAGCTGGTACATACTTTGCGAATTTCTGTTTCTCTCTTGTTGCATATTTCTGTCACTGGTCTTCTTCATTGATTGTTGCTGACTTTCACAAGGAATTCACATGGTTGTTGTCAATTCTAGCTCCTCATATTTTTTCTCAACAAAACTATGTGTCCATTACTGCATACATTCAAACTATAATTTCAAGTTGTTTTCCTATTCCAATAACTTCATAATTTTCATTGTGTTAAAATGACATATCTTCCATAAATAACTCATACCTTTATGCAAGGTTTCCTTCATAATTTTGCTCCATTTTTCTGCTGCCATTTCCTCTTTTACCAATGCCATGCTTATTCCCTTGTAGTCACGCATAGCTTCTTCCAACGTTCCTTGTATTTCTCCATAGTGGGTTCTTCCTCCACATCAAGCTTGACCTTCACCAACTTGCACTCCTTGGAAAATATATATTCAAAATATTTATTCCATAAATTAAATGCTTTAAGAATGACAAATAGAGACTCGACACTTAAATACACTCAAACATAATGGTCCTATGTTATATACAAATAATAAAAAATACTATTGGCATAAAAATACATCTTTTGGCCCTCTCGGCCTTGTGGACACTCTCGGCCTCTATGCCTCTCTATAATCCTCATATTCCTCTCTCCTCCTCCCTAGCTTTTTTGGCTTACAAATTATATTCAAAAAGGGATTATGAACTAGAAATAGTTCAGATCCACAATTTCATCAACAAAATCCTATCTCTAGATGCATAAAATCCTCTCAGAAATCTACCTAACTCTAAAATCTCTCTAACTATCCCAAATACTCTTGAGATATATCATTTAGAGAAGATTTGATTACATCAATTCTCACTTTATTCATTTATGTACAATTATTCTAGGAGCTTGGGCAAATACATTAAATTAAAAAATTTCACACATTCAGGGAACCAACTCCCTTAGTAAATGAAAGAACCTTATTCTAGTCAAAATACATTTTGACTTGGAAGTGGAATTCTCCCTCATTAGACTCCCAAGTTGAAAAACAATTGTGGTCTCCTGACCATGTGCTCTCATAGCTAGTTGAAATCCTCCTGGATACCAAACTTTGACTTTTAGTAAATCAACTACTCTGTCATGTTATTGCAGCCTTAATGTTGTTTCCTTCTTCCTCCCTGGTTTCCAAATCTTGTGTTGTATTCTTCCTCCTTCCATGATGATGTGCATTTTCTTAGTTAACTGCAACCTGCAATCAAGTCTCCTTTTATTTGTAAAATACCTCATTTCAATCACCTTCACCATCAACTTTCTTGTCTCCTTGATTTCTATGTTCGGCTGGCCCTGTGGCTAGTACATACTTTGCGAATTTTTGTTGCTCTCTTGTTGAATCCTGCTATTAATGGGTCTTCTTCATTGACTGTTGTTTACTTCAACAAGGAATTCATATGGTACTGTCACTTCCAGCTCCTCATATTTCGGGTCAGCAAAACTATGTGCTCACTGTTGAATATCTTTAAACTGTAATTTCAAGTTTCCTATCTGTTCCAATAACTTCATAATTTTCATTCTATTAAAATCACACATTTTCCATAAATATATCATACCTTTATGCAACGTTTCCTCCATAGTTTTTCTCCATTCTTCTGATGTCATTTCCTCTTTTATCAGTGCCATGCTTATTCCCTTGTAGTCTTGCATAACTTCTTCCAAAATTCCTTGTACTTATCGACCTGAAGTATCTTCAAGCCAACTAATCATTCCTTGTCTCTTATTCATTCTCTTGGCAATTTTCACTATTGTATTTGTATATCCTTTCAATGTTATTTTCTCCTCTGAAATGACATATTTATAAGCATGTCTATCCTTGCATTTCTCATCTCTTACAGACACAAAACATTTGTCAGTTTTTAAAACACGAGACTTTACAGTTTTTGTGGATGCTTCCCACATCTCCTTTTCATGCATGATTGGAAACATGAAACCATTTATCAAGTTATTATAAGCCTCCTTTATTGCAACAAATTTTTCATCTTTCTGCTTGACCAAAGTTTCACCACCTTCATCAATTTCATTACAAAAAGTAAATGCCTCCATCTTAGGCATCTCATCGAAGAACAAAATCATTCTACCTCAAACTCTTCTTTCATAAATGCGTTTATCCATTATTTACTGTGTCCACTTTGATTGCCTTCCAAGGCAATTTTTTCCTTTCATCCTTCTTTGTAACAATTCCCAATGATTGTTTTCCAACATTATATCAAACAAAATCGATGTTTTTTCTGTCATCTACAACAATTCCTTCATTCACACACCAATTATCAATTTTAAAAACAAAAGGCTCTCTAGCCTGATCTAATGTTGATCCTCAAAAGATTTCTTCTCAAAATTTTCTTCATCCTCTCTTTCTCTAAGGATTGATCCTTACTCTAGTTCACAATAAACTCCTATCTCACACTCAACTGCTTTGAGTTCTTCATTCATCCTAACACACATCCTCTGTTTCAATTCCATTTGTAATGAAGGAAATATTACCTTCTTCCTCTTCATTATCCAACCATATCTCTTGTCTCGTAATAGTTGTCTCAAATTATTGAATTATGCCTTCAGCTCAATCATCTCTCTCTTGAACTCTTCATCACTCATCATCCTTATGCCAACTTCCTTGGCATTTTTCTTTACCTGACTGTGAATTCTCCTCGAACCCTGCACATGGCTATCAATAGCCATTCCTTCTTCTTTCTTGGACACTCATCGTCCACTTGTGAGATATAATTGTTACATGTCAATTTGTCGCCATGACACTTGATCTGTTTATGGGTATTTTTACCACCTGTGAACATGTTTGATTGAACTCCCTTAGAAGTCAAACAACCAAAAATATCTTGAAGGAGATGAGAAATATCGGGAAAATAGCTGTCACACCTTGTCAAGTTTTACTTGTGCTAATTTTCCTAGATTTTCCTGTGCATTCGTTGGAATTAAATATGAGAACAATGCAGAGATGTGCTCTGTCTGCCACTATAAACCTGTGCAGGTGAATTCAAGAAAGTAAAATTAAAAAGTACATTCTAGAAACATAGTTGGTCGAATATTTCCCAACTGAAATCTTCCAGGTGATAACTATTCAAACTATAACCCTCAGATTATGCATCTTAATCCCTTTCCTCATGGAAACCTAATCCCTCAATTAAGGGTCTCACCCTCCTCTTTTGGATCTGAAACTTCTTCCTCTTGGTCTATAAAATGACTAGAGAGTAGAGGGTTTGAGGAGGTCGGGACTCAGAGAAGATAAATTTATGATGTTAGTTTGATATTGGAAAGCATGTCATCTAAGGAGGAGATTGAAGGCATTTGGGAGGAACCTCATGACATCAAGGTGAAGGTTGTTAGACTCCTCTTTATCTTTGATTAATACAAATGAACACTTTCTCCCATTGATTTGTCTTATTGGAATGATGTATGTTTATAATTGTTTATAATGTTTATTAAGGCCAATTCAATTCCTAATTTCCTTGATCATTAGATTAAGTTTTTTTTGGATTATTATATCGCATATTCTTTTGATCCTTTTATGGTCTATGGTTGCTGGTCTTGTCAAGCATTGAGGAGTTGCATCAAATCACAACAAGGGATATTCATCGAGCATTTCGTTAAATAGTTAAGAGGTTCATCCATTAGCCTTAATTCTTATGATTCAAATAAGTCCAACTTAGGGAAAGAGTCAGTTCAATTGTCTTATTTGTTTCTAGTTTCCGTCAAGGATCTAAGGAGATAGCTCTTGTCCGCAAGAGGAATTTGTTCGGTGTAACAATAACAAGCCTCCTCTCTCTCTATATATCTTTGTCTCTATCTTTGTTTATGTCTCTGATCAATTCTATCCGCAATCATTGTGGAACTTCCTGCAACAACTTGTACCCAACTTCTATGTGTTGGAAGTTATCCTCTTCTTCTGGTTCTCTGCAGTAGAGCCTCTTCTCCTTCTTATAGAGAACACCTTATTTTCAACTTCAAAAGCTATTAGGTTGTTGCAATTTCAACTACTTACCTTCCCTTTAGAGAACTTATGTTGTCATCACCTTCAACAATTCATCTTGTTGTTGGATTCTGTCACAATCCTCCCTAAAAATCTTCTACTTTATGGATGCTACTTCTCCTCGGTTTTCTATTTGCAAACAAACTCATAAAAATTTCATACCTGTGTAAATATCTTCTTCAATCAGTTCTTTGAATCGGTTCTTCCTACATTTGCTTCTCAGACCATTTTCTCTACCTCCTCATATAATTTTGCTCTTCCTACCTTCTCAGGCAAGGATCAAACCACTGTCAATCCAAGAAAATCCCATGTCAATGACAACAAGATAACTAAAGAACCAAATGCATGTACCATGTATCCAAATCTCAACAAGGACATCACCCATGCAACCTATTACCTACAACGAACTCCATGTGTAATTTTTAATCCAACCTTCTTTTCCGTTGCCCACAATTCTTTTGCTTGCTTATTTTGAAGTCGAAGTGAATGCTAAGATTCTCCAAGAATGTTTTAAGTTTACAAGAGTGTAAGAGAGTTAGAATGAACAAGAGTGGAGCCAAAAATTGTCAAAAAGTTGTGAACTGATCAAAAGCTATAAATTGTTTCTTTGATACCTTTTTATCATTGATCTCTAGTCTCTTCCTTTCCTTTTTCTTTCATTTTCCTTCTAATTTCTCTCTAGTTTCCCTTTCATTCATATTTGTGTCTCTTCACCTTCCTTTTCTCCTATTTTCCTTTTTGTCCTTCAATAATGCCATTTATTGCCTCTTTGGATTTGCCAATTTCTATAGTCATTAATAAATTGCAAGCAATGCCCACTATAATGTTTACTCATCATTTAGCTTGGAATACATGTCCCATGACCTTGATTTTTATTTTATTTACAAGAAAAATTAACTAGGAGTTGTTACAAGGACATCTTCACTTTTTCTACAAATTTTCATCACTTAGATTTTGTATAAAGTCTATATGGTGATTATTTTATATCTCAATGTTGCAGTCTTATTAGATAGTTTTGTAAATCAGTGGTTTTCATACAGTCTAGAACTTGTATGTCATTTTGGCGATCAATATAGTTATATTGAACTATCTGATGCAAATAATTTAGACATTATGCATCTAGCAGAATGCGCATAGTGATATGCATATACAAAATGTAACTTTGTATCTTTTTGAAAGTGAAATAAAGTTACAACTTTTTGTTCAAGGAAAAAGATTAGTAGGTGGATGATATGGATTTAAATTCCAAGAAATATTTTAGGATACTCTTAATGTACACAAATGAATAAAGTGAGGATTGATGTAATCAAATCTTCTCTAAATGATAGATCTCGAGAGTATTTGGGAGAGTTAGAGATATTTTAGAGTTAGGTAGAATTCTGAGAGGATTTTGTGGATCTAGATCTAGAGATAGGATTTTGTTGATGAAATTGTGGATCTCAACTATTTCTAGTTCAGAATCCCTTTTTGTATATACTTTGTAAGCCAAAAGGCCAGGGAGAAGGAGAGAGGAATATGAGGATTATAGAGAGGCATAGAGGCTGAGAGTTTCCACAAGGCCGAGAGGGCCAAATGATGTAATTTTAGGCCAATGGTATTTTTTATTAATTTTACATAAGATAGAACCACTATGTTTGAGTGTATTTAAGTGTCAAGTCTCTATTTGTCATTGTTAAGAATTTCATTTATGGAATAAATATTTTCCAAGGAGTGCAGGTTAATGAAGGTCAAGCTTTGGAAGGATTGGCGTAGAGGAAGAACCACTATGGAGAAATACAAAGAACATTGGAAGAAGCTATGCATGACTACAAGGGAATAAGTATGGCACTGGTTAAAGAGGAAATGGCAGCAAAAGAATGGAGAAAAATTATGAAGGAAACCTTGCATAAAGGTATGAGTTATTTATGGAAAATCTATCATTTTAACAAAATGAAAATTATAAAGTTATTGGAACAGATAAACAACTTGAAATTACAGTTTGAAGATATGCAACAATGGACATAGTTTTGTTGAGAAGAAATATGTGGAGCTGGAATTGACAACAACCATGTGAATTCCTTGTGAAAGTCAACGAAAATCAATGAATAAGACTAGTGATAGAAGGATGCAACAAGAGAAACAAAAATTTGCAAAGTATGTACCAGCTAGAGGACCAGCTGGACATAGAAATCGAGGAGATGAGAAAGTTGGCGGTGAAGGTGATTGAAAGGTGGTATTTTACCAATAGAAGGAAACTTGATTGCAGGTTGCAGTTAATTGTGCAAACCTAAATCAACATGGAAGGAGGAAGATTAGATTTGTAAATCAGGGAGGAAGAAGAAAACAACAGTTGGGCAACAACAACATGACAAAGCAGTTGATTTACTGAAAGTTGGAGTTTGGGATCTAGGAGGATTTCAACTAGTTATGAGAGCACATGGTCAGAAGATCATGAATTTTTTTCACCTTGGGAGTATGATGCAGGAGCATTCTACTTCCAGGTCAAAATGTATTTTGACTAGAATAGGGGTTTTTCATTTACTAAGGGAGTTGGTTCCCTGAATGTGTGAAACTGTTAAATTTAATGTATTTTCCTAAGTTCCTAGAATAATTGTACACAAATGAATAAAGTGAGGATTGATGTAATCAAATCTTCTCTAAATGATAGATCTTGAGAGTATTTGGGAGATTTAGAGGGATTTTAGAGTTAGGTAGATTTCTGAGAGGATTTTGTGGATCTAGATCTAGAGATAGGATTTTGTTGATGAAATTGTGGACCTGAACTATTTCTAGTTCGGAATCCCTTTTTGTATATAATTTGTAAGCCAAAAAGGCCAGGGAGGAGGAGAGAGGAATATGAGGATTATAGAGAGGCATAGAGGCCAAGTGGCCACAAGGCCGAGAGGGCCAAACGATGTACTTTTAGTGCAATGGTTTTTTTTTTTTTTTTTTTTTTTTTTTTTTTTTTGAGATAGAACCACTCTTTTTGAGTGTATTTAAGTGTCGAGTCTCTATTTGTCATTCTTAAGCATTTCGTTTATGGAATAAATATTTTGAATATATATTTTCAAAGGAGTGCAGGTTGATGAAGGTCAATCTTTGGAAGGATTGGTGTAGAGGAAGAACCCAAAAGAGTGCACAGAGGCTGAAGCTCACATGATAAAGGCTGAGGTATCCAAGTTGTGTAGTAGAAGCATAACAGAGGGTGTGTCAGAATTAACAAGCTCAGGAGCGATAAAACTTTAGAGAACTGAGAAGACAAGAATCCTCTGATTCTTCTTAGACTCGGTTGGGAAGTCAAGATCATTAATCAACTGAGTGATTAATGATTCAGTTGCAGTGAAGGATCAGAGTGCATAGTGGATGAAGAATCAGAGTGAGTAGTAGAAACATTGGCACAGAGAGGAACCAAGACCAAGAGCACAACAATTAGTTGTTTTTGGGTATGTCAGATGATGACACTGAGAGATAGAAGTTAAGGACCGTCGTCACTTGACAACATCGGGCCGAGAAATTGTGACTGAAAGCTTTCATAACTCCCATAGGAAAATAGTCGGGTATAGGAGGTCAGGCCTGTATGTAAAGTGGGTTTTGCCTGGAGCTATTACCCCGATGGGATTATTAAAATATTTTCCCAACAAAGTCAGGATTGAAATGGAGCAGGCTATGTGAAGCGAGCTCACGTGGCTTGTGGGTCCATCGAAGTTTTCAAATCCAACATAGTTCTATTGAATGATTATACAATATAGACATGGCGGCATTGGTGGAAGCCAACGTGGCAAGTGAGCCAGGCCCAGAATATTGGAATTTGGTGAAGTTATAAAATGGTACACATAGGAAGTGTGGAGAGAAATGATTTGTGAGTGGACCAAGCATGCATTACATGTTGAACATTTGAAAAACCGCAACAGAGAAAGTGGCTATGGTAGGCCAATATGTGGGCCCTACCCGAAAGTTTCATAACTCAGAAGAGATGAGGTTTATGTATTAACACAATTTACGAGATGGAAGAGTCGAGCTATACAAGGGCGAGGTTATGGAATAAGGTTCCAGGATGCATAGGAAATGGGACCACCAAGTATTGAAAAGGGGCATTAACACAAAGAAAGTATTGTGATAATTGGGGACGATGCCACGAAGGCTAGCCTATAATTATAGAAGGGTCATGGTGGTCCTATGTTAGAAAAAATAAAGGGGCACGACACCCTTTTGGATCCTCCCCCTTTAATTCAAAGCCTCCCATTACTAGATATAAATGGATTTATATTCTGAGGGTTGAAGGAAGCACTTTTGGAAAGAGTAACTGAGCACTACGGGTTTTAAAGCAAGCTAAAAATTGGGCTTCTATCGAGTTCCCAATTGAGCTTGCATAAAGTAGTATCAAAGAGAGAATGCTCAGAAATTTTAGAATAAAGAAACAACAAGCGGAGTTGCAGCAGAATCAGACGTGGTTGAGGTAAAAAAACTATTTTTCAATTTGAATAGAAGATTGAAGATTGTGGAATGAAATGTTGTACAAAAGACATTTATTGTATGAGGAGGTAGAGTAGAATTGGCCTAAGAAATAGAAGTAGGAAGAATTGATTTAGAGAACCTATTGAACAAGATCTTGGCACATGTATGAAATTTTATGAGTTTGTTTGTAGATAGCAGACCAAGGAGAGGTAGTAGCAATAAATTAGAAGTTTTTTAAGGAGGATTGTGACAGAATCCAACAACAAGATGAATTGTTGAAGGTGAGGACAACATAAGTTCTCTAAGCGAAAATGTGAGAAGTTGAAATTGCAGCAACGCAATAGCTTTTGAAGTTGAAGAGTAAGTGTGCTCTAGAAGAAGGAGACGAGGTTCTGTTGTAGAGAACCAGATGAAGAGGAAAACTTCCAAGAGAGAGAGAGAGAGAGAGAGAGAGAGAGAGAGAGAGAGAGGCTTGTTGCAGCTCACAAGTGGACGATGAGTGTTCAATAAAGAAGAAGGAATGGCTATTGATGAGAGAGAGAGAGAGAGAGAGAGAGAGAGAGAGAGAGAGAGAGAGAGAGAGAGAGAGAGAGAGGCTTTGTTGCAGCTCAACAAGTGGACGATGAGTGTTCAATAAAGAAGAAGGAATGGTTATGATTGAGAGAGAGAGAGAGAGAGAGAGAGAGAGAGAGAGAGAGAGAGAGAGAGAGAGAGAGAGAGAAGAGGCTTGTTGCAGCTCACAAGTGGACGATGAGTGTTCAATAAAGAAGAAGGAATGGCTATTGATAGCCATGTTCAGGGTTCGTGGAGAAGTGAAAATTAGGAAAAGAAAAACGCCAAGGAAGTTGGCATAAGGAGGATGATTGATGAAGAGTTCAAGAGAGAGATGATTGAGTTGAAGTCATAATTCACTAATTTGAGACAATTATTACAAGAGGAAGAAGGTAATATGGCCTTCATTACAAATGGAATTGAAATAGTGAATGCGTGTTAGGATGAATGAAGAACTCAGAGAAGTTGAGTGCGAGATAGGAGTTTATTTTGAACCAGAGTAAGGATCAATTCTTAGAGAAAGTGAGGATGAAGAAAATGTTGAGAAGAAACTTTTTGAGGATCAACATTAGATCAGGCTAGAGAGCCTTTTGTTTTTAAAAATATTAATTGGTGTGTGAATGCAGGAATTGTTGTAGATGATGGACAAAACATCAATTTTGTTTGATACAATGTTGGAAAACAGTCATTGGGAATTGTTATAAGGAAGGATGAAAGGAAAAAAATTGTCTTGGAAAGGAAATCAAAGTGGAGACTGCAAATAATGGATAAGCACATTTATGAAAGAAGAGTTTGAGGTAGAATGATTTTTTTTCTTGGATGAGATAACTGAGATGGAGGCATTTAATTTTTGTAATGAAATTGATGAAAGTGGTGAAACTTTGGTCAAGCAGAAAGATGAAAAAATTGTCATGATAAAGGAGGTGGATAAGAACTTGATAAATGGTTTCATGTTTCCAATAATGCATGAAAAGGAGATGTGGGAAGCATCTATAAAAATGATAAAGTCTTGTGTTTCTAAAACTGACAAATGTTTTGTGTCTGCAGGAGATGAGAAATGCAAGGAGAGACAGACTTATAAATCTGCCATTTCAGAGGAGGAAATAGCATTAAAAGGATATACATATACAAATAGTAAAAATTTCCAAGAGAATCAAGAAGGAGAAGGAACAATATGTTAGCTTGAAGATACTTCAATTGGAGAAATAAAAGGAACATTGGAAGAAGCTATGCATGACTACAAGGGAATAAGAGTGGCACTGGTAAAAAATGAAATGGAAGCAAAAGAATGGCGCAAAATTATGAAGGAAACCTTGCATAAAGGTATGAGTTAATTATGGAAAATCTCACATTTTAACAGAATTAAAATTATGAAGTTATTGGAACAAACAAACAACTTGAAATTACAGTTTGAAGATATGCAACAATAGACACATAGTTTTGTTGAGCAGAAATATAAGGAGTTGGAATTGACAACAACCATGTGAATTCCTTGTGAAAGTCAGCAAAAATCAACTAAGAAGACTAGTGATAGAAATATGCAACAAGATAGAAACATAAATTCACAAAGTATGTACCAACGAGCGGACCAGCTGGACATAGAAATCGAGGAGATGAGAAAGTGATTGAAAGGAGGTATTTTACAAATAGAAGGAAACCTGATTACAGGTTCCAATTAGCTATCCAAACCTAAATCAACATGGAAGGAGGAAGACTACAACTCAAGATTTGGAAACCAGGGAGGAAGAAGGAAACAACAACATGACAAAGAAGTTGATTTACTGAAAGTCAAAGTTTTCGATCCAAGAGGATTTCAACTAGTTATGAGAGCACATGGTGAGAAGACCATGATTTTTTTTCACCTTGGGAATCTGATGCGGGAGCATTCCAATTCCAAGTCAAAATGTATTTTGACTAGACTAAGGGTTTTTCATTTACTAAGGCAGTTGGTTCCCTCAATGTGTGAAATTGTTAAATTTAATGTATCTTCCTAAGTTCCTAGAATAATTGTACACAAATGATTAAATTGAGGATTAATGTAATCAATTCTTCTCTAAACTATAGATCTCGAGAGTATTTGGTAGAGTTAGAGAGATTTTAGAGTCAGGTATATTTCTGAGAGGATTTTGTGTATCTAGATCTAGAGATAGGATTTTGTTGATAAAATTGTGGATCTGAACTATTTCTAGTTTGGAATATCTTTTTGTATATAATTTGTAAGCCAAAAAGGCCAGGGAGGAGGAGAGAAGAATATGAGGATTATAGAAAGGCAAAGAGGCTGAGAGTGGCTACAAGGCCGAGAGGGAAAAATGATGTACTTTTAGGCCCATGGTTTTATTTATTTATTTATTTGTATATAAGATAGAACCACTAATTTTGAGTGTATTTAAGTCTTGAGTCTCTATTTGTCATTCTTAAGAATTTCGTTTATGGAATAAATATTTTGAATATATATTTTCCGAGGGGCGCAGGTTGGTGAAGGTCAAGCTTTGCAAGGATTGGTGTAGAGGAAGAATCGGAAAGAGTGCATAGAGGCTCAAGCTCAGATGATAAAGGCATAGGTATCAAAGTTGCATAGTAGAGGCGTAATAGAGGGCGTATCAGAATTAACAAGCTCAGGAGCAATAACGTTTTAGAGAATTGAGAATTCAAGAATCCTTTGATTCTTCTCAGACTCCGTTGGAGGCCAAGATCATTAATCAACTGAGTGATCAATGATCTAGTTGCAGTGAAGGATCAGAGAGCACAGTGGATGAAGAATCAGAGTGAGTAGTAGAAACATTAGCACGAAGAGGAACCTGGATTGAGAACACAACACTTAGTTGTTTTTGGGTATGTCAGATGATGACGCCGAGAGATAGAAGTTAAGGGTCGTCATCGCTTGACAACATCGGACCATTAAATTGTGCTCGAAATCTTTAATAACTCCCATAGGAAAGGAGTTGGGTAGAGGAGGTTAGGCCTGCATGTAAAGTGGGTTTTTCCTAGAGATATTACCCTGGCGGGATTATTAAAATATTTTCCCAACAACGTCGGGCTTGAAATGGAGCAGGCTATGTGAAGCGAGCTCACGTGGCTTGTGGGTCCATCGAAGGTTTCAAACCCAACATAGTTCTATTGAAATATTATACAATATAGACATGGCGGCATTGGTGGAAGCCAACGTGTCAAGTGAGTCACACCTGGAAGATTGGAAGTCAGTGAAGTTATAAAATGGAACACATAGGAAGTGTGGAGAGAAGTGATTTGTGAGTGGGCCAAGCATGAATTACATGTTGAACATTTGAAAAACCGCAATAGAGAAAGTGGGTATGGTAGGCCCATATGCAGGCCCTACCCGAAAGTTTCATAACTCAGAAGAGATGAGGTTTACATATTAACATAATTTACAGGATGGAAGAGTCGGGCTATACGAGGGAAAGGTTATGGAATAAGGTTCTAGGGTGCATAGGGAATAGGACCACTAAGTATTGAAAAGGGGAATTATCACAGAGAAAGTATTGTGATAATTGGGGACAGTGTTGTGAAGGCTAGTCAAGAATTATAGAAGGGTCATGGAGGTCCTATGTTAGAAAAAATAAAGGGGCATGACACCCTTTTGGCTCCTCCCCCTTTAATTCAAAGCCTCCCTTATTAGATATAAATGGATTTATATTATGAGGGTTGAAGGAAGCGCTTTTGGAAAGAGTAACTAAGCATAATGGGTTTTAAAGCAGGCTCAAAATTGGGCTTATATCGAGTTCCCAATAGAGCTTGCATAAAGTAGTATCAGAGCGAGAATGCTCAGAAATTTCAGAATAATGAAACAAAAGCAGAGTTGCAATAGAATCAGACATGGTTGAGGTAAAAAAATTATTTTTCAATTTGGATAGAAGATTGACAATTGTGGAATGAAATGTTGTGCAAAAGAAATTTATTGTATGAGGAGGTAGAGCAGAATTGGCCTAAGAAGCAAAAGTAGGAAGAATTGATTTAGAGAACCTATTGAAGAAGATGTTAGCACATGTATGAAATTTTATGAGTTTGTTTGCAGATAGAAGACCAAGGAGAGTTAGTAGCAATAAAGTAGAAGTTTTCTAGGGAGTATTGTGACAGAATCCAACAACAAGATGAATTGTTGAAGGTCATGAAAACATAAGTTCTCTAAAGGGAAGGTGAGAAGTTGAAATTGCAAAAACGCAATAGCTTTTGAAGTTGAAGAGTAAGTATGCTCTAGAAGAAGGAGAAGAGGTTCTACTGCAAAGAACCAGAAGAAGAGGACAACTTCCAATACAGAGAATTTTCGTAGAATTTGTTACACGAATTTCCACAGTGATTGTGGGTAGAATTGCCCAAAGACATAGACAAAGATAGAGAGAGAGAGAGAGAAGAGGCTTGTTGCAGCTCACAAGTGGACGATGAGTGTTCAAGAAAGAAGAAGGAATGGTTATTGATAGCCATGTACAGGGTTCGAGGAGAGGTCATAATCAGGTAAATAAATAATGGCAAGGAAGTTGACATAAGGAGGATGATTGATGAAGAGTTCAAGAGAGAGATGATTGAGTTGAAGGCATAATTCAATAATTTGAGACAACTATTACGATAGAAGACATATGGTTGGATAATGGAGAGAAAGAAGGTAATATAGCCTTGAGTGCAAGATTGGAGTTTATTGTGAACCAAAGTAAGGATCAATCCTTAGATAAAGTGAGGATGAAGAAAATGTTGAGAAGAAACCTTTTGAGGATTAACATTAGATCAAGTTAGAGAGCCTTTTGTTATTAAAACTCATAATTGGTGTGTGAATGTAGGAATTATTGTATATGATGGAAGAACATCGATTTTGTTTGATACAATGTTGGAAAACAGTCATTGGGAATTGTTATAAAGAAGGACGAAAGAAAAAAAATTGTCTTGGAAAGGAAATCAAAGTGGAGACTGTAAATAATGGATAAGTGCATTTATGAAAGAAGAGTTTGAGGTAGAACTATATTTGTTCTTGGATGAGATGCATGAGATGTAGGCGTTTAATTTGTGTAATGAAATTTATGAAGGTGGTGAAACTTTGGTTAAGCAGAAAGATGAAAAAATGTCGTGATAAAGGAGGTGGATAAGAACTTGATAAATGGTTTCATGATTCCAATCATGCATGAAAAGGAGATGTGGGAAGCATCCACAAAAATTGTAAACTCTCGTGTTTTTAAAATTGACAAATGTTTTGTGTCTGTAGGAGATGAGAAATGCAAGGAGAGACAGACTTATAAATTTGTCATTTCAAAGGAGGAAAGAGCATTAAAAGGATATACAAATACAAATAGTAAAAATTTTCAAGATAATCAAGAAGAAAAAGGAACAATATGTTGGCTTGAAGATACTTTAGTTGGAGAAATACAAGGAACAATGGAAGAAGCTATGGATGACTACAAGGGAATAAGAATGGCACTAGTAAAAGAGGAAATGGTAGCAGAATAATGGAGAAAAATTATGAAGGAAATATTGCATAACGGTATGAGTTGTTTATGGAGAATGTCATTTTAACAAAATGAAAATTATGAAGTTATTAGAACAAACAAACAACTTGAAATTACAGTTTGAAGATGTGCAACAATGGACACATAGTTTTGTTGAGAAGAAATATGAGGAGCTAGAATTGACAAAAACCATGTGAATTCCTTGTGAAAGTCAGCAACAATCAATGAAGAGGACCAGTGATAGCAAGATACAACAAGAGAGAAACATAAATTTGCAAAGTATGTATCAGCAAGAGGACCAGCTGGACATAGAAATCGAGGAGATGACAAAGTTGGCGAGGAAGGTGATTGAAAGGAGGTATTTTACAAATAGAAGGAAACCTAATTACACGTTGCAGTTAACTATGAAAACCTAAATAAACATGGAAGGAGGAAGACTACAACACAAAATTTTGAAACTAGGGAGGAAGAAGGAAACAATAGTTGGGCAACAACAACATGATAAGGCAGTTGATTTACTGAAACTCAAAATTTGGGATCAAGGAGAATTTCAACTAGCTATGAGAGCACATGGTCAGAAGACCATGAATTTGTTTCTCCTTGGGAGTCTGATGCAGGAGAATTCCACTTCAAGTCAAAATGTATTTTGACTAGAATAGGGGTTTTTCATTTACTAAGGGAGTTGGTTCCTTGAATGTGTGAAATTGTTAAATTTAATGTATTTTCCTAAGTTCCTAGATTAATTGTACACAAAAGAACAAAGTGAGGATTCATGTAATCAAATATTCTCTAAATGATAGATCTCGAGATTATTTGGGAGAGTTAGAGATATTTTAGAGTTAGGTATATTTCTAAGAGGATTTTGTGGATTTAGATCTAGAGATAGGATTTTGTTGATGAAATTGTGGATCTCAACTATTTCTAGTTGGAATCTCTTTTTGTATATACTTTGTAAGCCAAAAAGGCAAGGGAGGAAGAGAGAGGAATATGAGGATTATAGAGAGGCATAGAGACCGAGAGTGTCCACAAGGACGAGAGGGCCAAATGATGTATTTTTAGGTCAATGGTCTTTTTATTATTTGTATATAAGATATAACCACTATGTTTGAGTGTATTTAAGTGTCAAGTCTATATTTGTCATTCTTAAGCATTTCGTTTATGGAATAAATATTTTTGACAGAGTGCAGGTTGATGAAGGTCAAGCTTTGGAAGGATTAGCGTAGAGGAAGAACTCACTATGGATAAATACAAGGAACATTGGAAGAAGCTATGCAAGACTACAACGGAATAAGAATGGCACTGGTAAAAGAGGAAATGAAAGCAGAAGAATGGAGCAAAATTATGAAGGAAACCTTGCATAAAGGTATGAGTTATTTATGGAAATTTGTCATTTTAACATAATGAAAATTATGAAGTTATTAGAACAGACAAACAACTTGAAATTATAGTTTGAATATATGCAGCAATGGACACATAATTTTGTTGAGCATAAATATGAGGAGCTGGAATTGACAGCAACCATGTGAATTCCTTGTGATAGTAACCAACAATCAATGAAGAAGACCAGTGATAGCAAGATGCAACAAGAGAGAAATAAATTCGCAAAGTATGTACCAGCGAGAGGACCAGCGGGACATAGAAATCGAGGAGATGAAAAAGTTGGGGGTGTAGGTGATTGAAAGGAGGTATTTTACAAATAGAAGGAAACCTGATTACAGGTTCAGTTAACTATGAAAACCTAAATCAACATGGAAGGAGGAATACTACAACACAAGGTTTGGAAACCATGGAGGAAGAAGGAAACAATAGTTAGGAAACAACAACATGACAAGGCAGTTGATTTACTGAAAGTCAAAGTTTGGGATCCAAGAGGATTTCAACTAGTTATGAGAGCACATGGTCAGAAGACCATGAATTTTTTTCATCTTGGGAGTCTGATGCAAGAGAATTCCATATCCAAGTCAAAATATACTTTGACTAGAATAGCGTTTTTCATTTACTAAGGGAGTTAGTTCCCAGAATGTGTGAAATTGTTAAATTTAATGTATTTTCCTAAGTTCCTAGAATAATTGTACACAAAAGAATAAAGTGGGGATTGATGTAATCAAATCTTTTGTAAATGATAGATCTCAAGAGTATTTGGGAGAGTTAGAGATATTTTAGAGTTAGGTAGATTCTGAGAGGATTTTGTGGATCTAGTTCAAGAGATAGGATTTTGTTGATGAAATCGTGGATCTCAAATATTTCTAGTTCAGAATCCCTTTTTGTATATTATTTGTAAGCCAAAAATGCCAGGGAGGAGGAGAGAGGAATACGAGGATTATAAAGATTCATAGAGGTCGAGAGTGTCCACAAGGCCGAGAGGGCCAAATGATGTATTTTTAGGCCAATGGTATTTTTTATTATTTGTATATAAGATAGAATCACTATGTTTGAGTGTACTTAAGTGTCGAGTCTCTATTTGTCATTCTTAAGCATTTCATTTATGGAATAAATATTTTGAATAAATATTTCCCAAGGAGTGCAGGTTGATGAAGGTCAAGCTTTGGAAGGATTGGCGTATAGGAAGAACCCACTATGGAGAAATACAAGGAACATTGGAAGAAGCTATGCATGACTACAAGGGAATAAGTATGGCACTGGTAAAAGAGGAAATGGTAGTAGAAGGATGGAGAAAAATTATGAAGGAAACCTTGCATAAAGGTATGAGTTATTTATGGAAAATCTGTCATTTTAGCATAATGAAAATTATGAAGTTATTGGAACAAACAAACAACTTGAAATTACAGTTTGAAGATATGCAGCAATACACACATAGTTCTGTTGAGCATAAATATGAGGAGTTGGAATTGACAACAACCATGTGAATTCCTTGTGAAAGTCACCAACAATCAATGAAGCAGACTAGTGATAGCAATATGCAACAAGAGAGAAACAAAAATTTGCAAAGTATGTACCAGCTAGAGGACCAGCTGGACATAGAAATCGAGGAGATGAGAAAGTTGGTGGTGAAGGTGATTGAAAGGTGGTATTTTACCAATAGAAGGAAACTTGATTGCAGGTTGCAGTTAACTATGCAAACCTAAATCAACATGGAAGGAGGAAGACTAGATTTGGAAACTAGTGAGGAAGAAGGAAACAATAGTTGGGCAACAATAACATGACAAAGCAGTTGATTTACTGAAAGTCAAAGTTTGGGATTCGGGAGGATTTCAACTAGTTATGAGAGCACATGGTCAGAAGACCATGAATTTTTTTCATCTTGGGAGTCTAATGCAGGATCATTCCACTTCCAAGTCAAAATGTATTTTGACTAGAATAGGGGTTTTTCCTTTACTAAGGGTGTTGGTTCCTTGAATGTGTGAAATTGTTAAATTTAATGTATTTTCCTAAGTTCCTGGAATAATTGTACACTAATGAATAAAATGAGGATTGATGTAATCAAATCTTCTCTAAATGATAGATCTTGAGAGTATTTGGGAGAGTTAGAGAGATTTTAGAGTTAGGTAGATTTCTAAGAGGATTTTGTGGATCTAGATCTAGAGATAGGATTTTGTTGATGAAATTGTGGATCTGAGCTATTTCTAGTTCGGAATCCCTTTCTGTATATTGTAAGCCAAAAAGGCCAAGGAGGAGGAGAGATGAATATGAAGATTATAGAGAGACATAGAGGCCAAGAGTGGCCACAAGGCCGAGAGGGCCAAATGATGTACATTTAGGCCAATGGTTTTTTTTATTATTTGTATATAAGATAGAACCACTCTTTTTGAGTGTATTTAATTGTTGAGTTTATTTGTCATTCTTAAGCACTTTGTTTATGGAATAAATATTTTGAATATATATTTTCCAAGGAGTGCAGGTTGATGAAGGTCAAGCTTTGGAAGGATTGGTGTAGAGGAAGAGCCCAAAAGAGTGCACAGAGGCTGAAGCTCACATGATAAAGGTAGAGGTATCAAAGTTGCATAGTAGAGGCGTAACAAAGGTCGTATCAGAATTAACAAGCTCAGTAGCGATAGTGCTTTAGAGAATTGAGAAGACAAGAATCCTTTGGTTCTTCTCAAACTCAGTTGGGAAGCCGAGATCATTGATCAACTGAGTGATCAATGATCCATTTGCAGTGAAGGATCAAAGTGCATAGTGGATGAAGAATCAAAGTGAGTAGTAGAAACATTCGCACAGAGAGGAACCAACACCGAGAGTACAACACTTAGTTGTTTTTTGGTATGCTAGATGACGACGTTGAGAGATAGAAGTTTAGAATCGTTATCGCTTGACAGCATCGGGCTGAGAAATTGTGCCTGAAAGCTTTCATAACTCCCATGGAAAGGATTCAGGTAGAGGAGGTTAGGCTTGCATGTAATGTGGGTTTCTCTGGACCTATTACCACGACGGGATTATTAAAATATTTTCCCAACAATGTCGAGCTTGAAATGGAGCAGGCTATGTGAAATGAGTTCGCGTGGCTTGTGGGTCCATCAAATGTTTCAAACCCAACATAGTTCTGTTGAACGATTATACAATATAGACATGGCGACATTGGTGGAAGACAACATGGCAAGTGAGCCACGCTCAGAAGATTGGAAGTCGGTGAAGTTATAAAATGGAATACAAAGGAAGTGTGGAGAGAAGTGATTTGTGAGTGGGACAAGCATGAATTACATGTTGAACATTTGAAAAACCGCAACAGACAAAGTGGGTATGGTAGGAAAATATGTGGGCTCTACCCTAAAGTTTCATAACTCAGAAGAGACGAGGTTTATGTATTAACACAATTTACGGGATGGAAGAGTCGGACTATACAAGGGCGAGGTTATGGAATAAGGTTCCAGGATGCATAGGGAATGGGACCACTAAGTATTGAAAAGGGGCATTAACACAGAGAAAGTATTGTGATAATTGGGGACGGTGTTGCAAAGGCTAGTCAAGAATTATAGAAGGGTCATGGAGTTCCTATGTTAGAAAAAATAAAGGGACACGACACCTTTTTGGCTCCTCCCCTTTAATTCAAAGCCTCCCATTGTTAGATATAAATGGATTTATATTCTGAG
Source organism: Pinus taeda (assembly GCA_000404065.3). Classification (NCBI taxonomy): domain Eukaryota; kingdom Viridiplantae; phylum Streptophyta; class Pinopsida; order Pinales; family Pinaceae; genus Pinus; species Pinus taeda. Next base: position 243,308 of record APFE030696376.1, on the reverse strand, counting down.
GGTTGAAGGAAATGCTTTTGGAAAGAGTAACTGAGCACTTTGGGTTTTAAAGAAGGATCAAAATTGGGCTTCTATTGAGTTCCCAATAGAGCTTGCATAAAGTAGTATTAGAGCGAGAATGCTCAGAAATTTCAAAATAAAGAAATAGAAAGCGGAGTTGTGGTAGAATCAGACGTGGTTGGGGTAAAAAAAATATTTTTCAATTTGAATAGAAGATTAACGATTGTGGAATGAAATGTTGTGCAAAAGACATTTATTGTATGAGGAGGTAGACTAGAATTGGCCTAAGAAGCAAAAGTAGGAAGAATTGATTTAGAGAACCTATTGAAGAAGATCTTGGCACATGTATGAAATTTTATGAGTTTGTTTTTAGATAGCAGACCAAGGAGAGGTAGTAGCAATAAAGTAGAAGTTTTTTAGGGAGGATTGTGACAGAATCCAACAACAAGATGAATTGTTGAAGGTGAGGACAACATAAGCTCTAAAAATGGAAGATGAGAAGTTGAAATTGCATCAACGCAATATTTTTTGAAGTTGAAGAGTAAATGTGCTCTAGAAGAAGGAGAAGAGGTTCTATTGCAAAGAACTGGAAGAAGAGGACAACTTCCAACACATAGAAGTTGGGTAGAATTTGGTACAAGAATTTCCACAGTGCTTGTGGGTAGAATTACCCAAAGACATAGACAAAGATAGAGAGAGAGAGAAGAGGCTTGTTACAACTCACAAGTGGACGATGAGTGTTCAAGAAAGAAGAAGGAATGGCTATTGATAGCCATGTGCAGGGTTCGAGGAGAAGTCACAATCAGGTAAATAAAAACTCCAAGGAAGTTGGCATAAGGAGGATGATTGGTGAAGAGTTCAAGAGATAGATGATTGAGTTGAAGGCATAATTCAATAATTTAAGACAACTATTACGAGACAAGACATATGGTTGGATAATGAAGAGGAAGAAGGTAATATGGCCTTCATTACAAATGGAATTGAAACAGTGGATGTCTGTCAAGATGAATGAAGAAATCAGAGAAGCTGAGTGCGAGATAGGAGTTTATTGTGAACCAGAGTGAGTATCAATCCTTAGAGAAAGTGAGGATGAAGAAAATGTTGAGAAGAAAACTTTTGAGGATCAACATTAGATCAGGCTAGAGAGCCTTTTTTTTTTAAAACTGATAGTTGGTGTGTGAATGCAGGAATTTTTGTAGATGATGGACAAAACATCAGTTTTGTTTGATATAATGTTGGAAAACAGTGTTTGGGAATTGTTATAAAGAAGGATGAAAGGAAAAAAATTGTCTTGGAAAGGCAATCAAAGTGGAGACTGTAAATAATGGATAAGCGCATTTATGAAAGAAGAGTTTGAGGTGGAACTATTTTTGTTCTTCGATTAGATGCCTGGGATGGAGGCATTTAATTTTTGTAATGAAATTGATGAAGGTGGTGAAAATTTGGTCAAGCAAAAAGATGAAAAAATTGTCACGATAAAGGACTCAGGCAAGTAAGAACTTGATAAATGGTTTCATGTTTCCAATCATGCATGAAAAGGAGATGTGGGAAGCATCCAAAAATACTATAAAGTCTCGTGTTTTTAAAATTGAAAAATGTTTTGTGTCTACAAGAGATGAGAAATGAAAGGAGAGACAGACTTATAAATTTGTAATTTCAGAGGAGGAAATAACATTAAAAGGATATACATATACAAATAGTAAAAATTTCCAAGAGAATCAAGAAGGAAAAGGAACAATATGTTGGCTTGAAGATATTTCAGTTGGAGAAATACAAGGAACAATGGAAGAAGTTATGCATGACTACAAGGGAATAAGAATGGCACTAGTAAAATAGGAAATGGTAGCAGAAGAATGGAGCAAAATTATGAAGGAAATCTTGCATAAAAGTATGAGTTATTTATGGAAATTATGTCATTTTAACATAATGAAGACTATGAAGTTATTGGAACATAAAAAAAACTTGAAATTACAGTATGAAGATATGCAACGATGGACACATAGTTTTGTTGAGTAGAAATATGAGGAGCTAGAATTGACAACAACCATGAGAATTCCTTGTGAAAGCGAGCAACAATCAATGAAGAAGACTAGCAATAGCAAGATGCAAATCGAGGAGATGAGAAAGCTGGTGGTGAAGGTGATTGAAAGGAGGTATTTTACAAATAGAAGGAAACCTGATTGTAGGTTGCAGTTAACTATGCAAACCTAAATCAGTATGGAAAGAGGAAGACTACAACACAAGATTTGGAAATGAGGGAGGAAGAAGGAAAAAATAGTTGGAAAATAACAACATGACAAAGCAGTTGATTTATTGAAAGTCAAAGTTTGGGATCCTGGGGGATTTCAACTAGTTATGAGAGCACATGGTCATAAGACCATGATTTTTTTTTCACCTTGGGAGTATGAGGCAAGAGCATTCCACTTCCAAGTCAAAATGTATTTTGACTAGAATAGGGGTTTTTCAATTACTAAGGGAGTTGCTTCCCTGAATGTGTGAAATTGTTAAATTTAATGTATTTTCCTAAGTTCCTAGAATAATTGTACATAAATGAACAAAGAGAGGATTTATGTAATCAGATTTTCTCTAAATGAGAGATATCAAGCGTATTTGGGAGAGTTAGAGAGATTTTAGAGTTAGCTGGATTTTGAGGGGATTTTGTGGATCTAGATCTAGAGATATGTTTTGTCGATAAAATTGTGTATTTGAACTAATTATTGTTCAAAATCCCTTTTTGTATATAATTTGTAAGCCAAAAAGGTCGGGAAGGAGGAGAGGAATAGGAAGATTATAGAGAGGCATAGAGGCTGAGAGTGCCCACAAGGTCGAGAGGGCTAAATGATGTATTTTCAAGCCAAGGATCTTTTTTATTTTTTGTATATAAGATAAAACCACTATGTTCAAGTGTATTTAAGTGTCCATCCTCTATTTTTCATTCTTAAGCATTTTGTTTATGGAATAGATCTTTTGAATATATATTTTCTAAGGAGTGTAGGTTGAGCGAGGTCAAGATTAGGAAGGACTGACGTAGAGGAAGAACCCAAAGGAGTGCATGGATGTTAGAACTTGCATGATAAAGGAAGAGGTATCATAGTTACGTAGTAGAGGTGTAACAGAGGGCGTAGCAGAATTAACAAGCTTAGGAGCGATAACACTTTAGAGAAGCGAGAATACAAGAATCCTTTTATTCTTCCTAGACTCAGTGAGGAAGCCGAGAGGATTGATCAACAAAGTGATCAATGATCCAGTTGCAGTGAAGGATCAAAGGGGCACACTAAAAGAAGAATCAAAGTGAGCAGTAGAAACATTGCCACACAGAGGAACCAAGACCACAACACTTAGGTGTTTTTGGGTTTTTCAGATGATGGCGTTGGGAGACAAAAGTTAAGGATTATCGTCACTTGACAATGTGAGCTAAAAAATTGGGCCCGAAATGTTTCATAACTCCCATAGGAAAGGATCCAAGCAGAGGAGGTCAAGCCTGCATGTAAAGTGGGTTTCCCCCGGAGGTATTACCTCGACAGGACTATTAAAAGAATTTTCTAACAGCGTCAGGCTTGAAATGGAGTGAGCTATGTGAAGTGGGATCACGTGGTTTGTGGGTTTATCGAAGGTTTTGAACCCTACGTAGTTCTATTAAAGGAATATACAATATAGATGGGGTGACATTGGTAGAAGCCAATGTAGCAAGTGGGCCGTGCCTAGAAGATTAGAAGCCAAAGAAGTTATAAAAGGGACCGCAGAGGAAGCATGGAGAGAAGTCATTCGTGAGTGGGCCAAGTATGAATTACACGTCGAACAGTTGAAAAACAACAACAGAGGAAGTGGGTATGGTAGGCCAATATGTGAGCCCTACTCGAAAGTTTCATAACCCGGAAGAGTTGAGCTTTGTGTATTAACACAAGTTATGGGATGGAAGAGTCAGGCTACACGAGGGCTAGGTTATAGAACAAGGTTCCATGTTGCATAAGGAATGGAACCACTGAGTATTGAAGAGCGGCATCAATGCGGAGAAAGTATTGTGATAGCTGGAGATGGTGTTGAGAAGTTTGGTTAAGAAGTATAGAATGGTTGAGGAGGTCCTGTGTTAGAAAAAATAAAAGGGCATGACACCCTTTTGGCTCCTCCCCCTTTAATTCAAAGCCTCCAACTGTTAGACATAAATGGATTTATATCTCGAGGGTTGAAGGAAGTGGTTTTGGAAAGAGCAACTAGGAACTGTGGATTTTATATCGAGCTCAAAATTGAGATTGCATTAAGTTCCCAATTGGGCTTGCATCAATTAGGCATGTCTTGGAAAAGATCTAGCTTTAGTATTGAATGATTAGACTTGTCATTATTCTACATATGATTTTGGAAAGTTTTGCGTTGTTTTGGGCAGTGGCTTGTAGGCCAACCCTGAAAAAGTGGCACTGATCTCGCAACCACACCCTCTGAACTAAAGAATTTCAATCATAACTGCATGCAGGAAGGCTCATGAGTGCAGTTGGACCCTGCCAACTGCATGCATAGTGTGTCAAGGTTGTGGTTGTGGTGTAAAGTTTAAGAAGTGAAAATTCCAGCTCAGAGATTGATCATCATTGGTTGTTGTCAGACACCTGGGTTATCTGATGTCCCTGAGGAGAGGCAGTGTGTTTCCGGTTAGTAAACCCCACTTCCATAACTAGAACTTGGAGGTTGGATCATGTCATAGTAACACTAAGCTCATGTTTACCCTGGAGAGCTTGTAAAAGTGGGTAAATGTGGGATGGGGTGGTTACAAAGTGGTATCAAAGCAAGATAGAAACACTGGACCTTAGGGTACATGCAGATGGTTATGGTTATCATGTGTGCAATTATTGTTACAGTTTTGTATTATTATCATGCTTCCATCATGATGTTGATATGTGTTTCCATTATTATATATATCATGCTAATATGGACTAAGTTGTGTAGATGTGATAGCCTCCCCTGAGATACATTGAGGTATGATTTTGATTATGTCTTCTATTTGTTTTATCTAACATGGTATGTTTGTAGAAAATAGAAGATCAAAGATGAAGAGAAAAATGGTGGACTACAATTCACATGACTCCCCTCATAGGCTTGATGTGAAACTAGTGGAATGGGAAAAGAGAGATGAGCAACAAGGAGAAGAGTATTCTCCTGATCTAATAGATACACTAAGGAGTCTAAGGGCAGAGATTCGAAGTTACAAGACGTATAATAACAGATTGATTGAAGCGCATGAAAGACTTGCAAGGGTTTAGGAAAAGCAAGCAAAAGTCAATGCAGTAATTCTTCAGAGCCTTATAGATTTTCAGAAGCAGGGACAATTGTGGAACAATCATGGAGATAGGTAGGAGGAGAGAACCAATGGGGCATATGGTAACAGGTCTCAGAGAAGAAACATTATGGACAAAGATGATACAGTGAGAGGTGGAAGATCTTTAGATACACATGAGAGAAGGGGTAGTACTCATGGATTATATTCTAACTTCAGTTATGAGAGACATCATCGTCATTACCGCCAGCATCCTTACAAGAGGAGTGAGAGGGGGTACTTGCTAGATGAGTTCAGAAATACCAAGCTTCTTACTTTTGATGGGGAAGTGAAGAAATCAGAAGATGCAGAAGCATGGATGCTTGGGATGAAGAATCTATTCATATTGCAAGGTTATTTAGAGAACATGAAAGCCAAGATAGCTACATTCATTCTCAAGGGAAAAACAAATCTCTAGTGGGAAGATGTTAAGCGTACCAGGGGCATCAGGGAAGAGGAGATGAGTTGGCATGAATTTAAAAGACTCTTCAAGAAGAATTACCTACCCGAAAGATATTATGACAGGAAGGCCAAGGAATTCTATGAGCTTAAGATGGGTTCCATGAGAGATGAAGAGTACATGACCAATTTTCTAGAGTTGTTGGTATGTTCCTTACCTCAAGGATGAAAAAACAAAGGTCCATAGGTTCATCAATGGATTGCCTTTAGCATTCAAAGATCAGATAGAGTATGATGAACCTCGATCATTGGAGGAAGTCATCAGGAGGTTCAATCATTGTTCAGTTTGAGCGCAAACTTGAGTTCAACCGTGACTGGAAAGGTAATGAGAAAAAAAGGAAAATGGCTTAAGAAGCGAGGGAGTTCCCAGGATGTAGGTGACAAGGAGAATGTGGGACCTCATAAGAAGTTCAATGCAACTGAGAAAGGACATGGGTCTCAGCCAGAGGAGCAGTAGAATAAAGGAAATTGCAAGAAACCTTTGAGGTGTTGGACTTGTGGTGGAGAGCATAGCAAGAGGGATTGTCTAAGACATCATGGCGACAGACCTCAAATTTACAGTGTTTAGGAGATGCAGACAATTCGAGATATAGGCCAAGGTGTTCCTCGGATCTATGCAACAACAGATAATAAGCATGCAGATCATCAGACTTTCATTATTGAGATGGAAGGTAAGATTTGTGATGAAGTTGTTTCTATTTTGATTGATCTTGGATCTAATTATATCTATATTAATTATGACCTAGTGGATCAATGTCGATTGAGTAAATAATTGCATGCAGAATCTTGGTTGGTGCAGTCGTCTACTAGTACCAAGATAAGAGTTCATCGTTGGGTGAGATTTTGTGCATTTAAGCTTAAAGATTGCCTACATCAACACATCTAAATGTGCTTCTTTTGGGTTCATATAGCATGTTTTTGGGCATGGGCTTATTGTCATTCACAGGATCAAGGTAGACCGTTATTACAAGGCCATTGAGTGCCTCGATGATGATGAAGAAAGGAGAATCTTGCAAGGAAAGAAAATCCTACATCAATGAGAATAGTTACAGATATGTAGGCAAAGTGAAGTCACAGGAAGGGATGTGTATTGTTGGCAATTCATGTTTCTAGTGCCAAAGGGAAAGAGGATGAGGATGATGAAATATTGAGGAGGTATATTGTCTTACAACAGTTTCAAGATGTGTTTCCGGCAGAGATTCCAAATTTGTCTCCTCATAGAGAGGTGGAATTTTCTATTGAGTTGATGTTAGGAATAGCACCAATGTCTAAGGCATCGTACAAGATGAGTACCTTGGAATCGGTGGAACTAAAATTGCAACTTAAGGAGATGCTTGATAAGGGGTACATTAGGCTAAGTTGTTTCCTTGGGGTGCACCGACGTTGTTTGTAAAGAAGAAGGATGATACTCTCGGATTGTGCATTGATTACAGACAATTGAATAAAGTGACTATCAAGAACAAGTATCCATTGTCGCATATTGATGACATGTTTGATCAGTTGAAGGGAGTTGCAGTGTTTTCAAAGATTGATCTGAGATCAAGTTATCATTATGTGCACATCAAAGAAGAAGACATCTACAAGACTACATTACGTACAAGATATGGGTACTATGAGTTTGTAATGTTTCCTTTTGGTCTTATCAATGCTCTAGCGACCTTCATGTATTTGATGAATAAAGTGTTGCGCCCTTAACTGGATAAAGTTGTGATAGTTTTTATTGATGACATATTGGTATATTCAAATAATGAAGAGGAGCATGCAAAGCACTTGGTAGCAATGTTGAGATTGTTGAGAGAGTATCAGTGGTATGCCAAGCTCAGCGAGTGCAGTTTCTTTCAAACTCAGATTCATTACTTGGGACATGTTGTTTCCAAGGAAGGGATAGTAGTGGATCCGAAAAAGATTAAAGCTATAATGGAGTGGCTAGCTTCGAGTAATGTGGATGAAGTCATATAATTCATGGGACTAACAAGTTATTATAGGAGGTTCATCATGAAATTCTCCAAGATTGGCTATCCCATCATATCTTTGCATAGAAAAGGGAGGAAGTTTGAATGGACTACTGAGTGTGCAGTTAGTTTTGACTAGTTGAAGCATTTGATTACAAGTGCTCTAATTTTGAAGATTTCATATCCTGATAAGGAATTTGTGGTTTGTACAAATGCTTGTAAGGAAGGACTTGGTGGAGACTAGATGTAAGGAGGACAAGTGGTTTGCTATGAATCAAGAAAGTTGAATGAACACGAGCAAAACTATGTAACCCATGATCTTGAGTTGGCAGTCATCATTCATGCATTGAAGATGTAGAGACATTATTTCCTTTGTTGAAGGTTTGTGTTGATGAATGATCACAGTGGACTGAGATATCTATTTGACCAACCCAATCTGAATGTTAGACAAACTAGATGGTTGGCTAGCTTCAATAAGTTTGATTTTGAAATTAAGTACATTAAGGGAAAGTAGAACAAGGTTGCATACACCCTCAGTAGGAGAGTGCATGTGAACCATATTTCAATTGTGAACTCTTATGGGACAGATTTGTAGGAGCAGATCTTGCATGCAAGGCAGTGTTGGGCCTTAGTTTTGGTCTTATTTTGCTCTAAGAAACTTACTTAACCATCTATTTATTATCCATTTTCACTTCATTCATTACATTTTGATGTATATTTTACATCCATTCATCTATTTAGCTTTAATTTGTCAATTTCTAAAGTTTTTATAAAAGTTTGATTTTAAGTGCAAATTTGGCAATTTCAGAAATTCCCGTAATCACTTTATGGTTGATATGGTTGCGGGCCACTTGAGCACGAATAGGATACATGAATGGAAATCTTGGGAACTAGGACTAAGCCACCTATGCTTGGTTCCAACAGAACAAGCTTTATTAGGCCCATTTGGAGCTAGTCAATCATGACTAGTCATCCAGAAATCCCATCTAAATAGGGCAGTTTTGAGATTCCATAAGATTGGTCATATTTCTTGGGATGAGGGTAGTGAATTCGACTTGGATAGATGGATTAGAGTAGATGAGTTTGTTAGAGTGAATGTAGATCAGTTTGTTTCATGAGACTCCTTATTTAAGAGCCACAACTTTGATGGCTCATGTATTGACTTATTATACTTTTATGCTGTGATACTTTTGGATTGAGGAATTAATTTGAAGACTTGTGCTATTATTATTTTTCTGCTCAATGCTATGGATGTGTAATTGATTTGAGCTTCTGATATCACTTCTCAAGTGTGCAAGTCAAGGGTAGAGGGCCCCCATTCCAAGCTAAGTACACTTCATTGTTAACTAGTTTTATTTCTTGTAATCTGTTTAGTGTAGAACTGGTTTTTCAAAGCTTTGTTTCAGATTGCTTTATGGTTCATGAATAGTATTTGATTGCTTTAGTTATTAGCTTATTCATCACTTTATTGAGTTGAATAAACACAAATGTTCAAGTTGAGCATCTCTTCTGCTAAAATGATGAATTACAACTAGTTTCTTTGATTTGCATGCAAGTGGTTTTTATTATGATTTTGAGTATTGAGATGAATAACTTATGATGAAATACTTTATGTGTCTCTTAAGTTAAGAGCTTCTTTCATTAAAAATTTATCCATCTCAAGTTCTTGATTTTAATCTCTGATTCATTAAGTGATAGTTGAGGCAAAGGTGGATTTCTTGAGTCAAGAACCATCTCAATATTTTTCCTCTACTGTAAACAAGTTGAATTAGAGTTGTAGGATGTATTGCTTTTGAATAAATTATCTTTCAAGGTTTGATTATATCTGATCTTCGCACATAGTGAACTTGCCGCAAAGCATAAACAACCCGGATTGATAGTAAATAATTGTGTTAGTTTAGGTACATAAATTAGCTCAACATTTTGGCGCCGTTGCCGGGGAGGCAAATATCGGCATAGTCAATAGAGAGATAAAATAAAAAACAAACAAAAACATTAGTTACATTTCTTTTTTTTAATTATGTTTCTTTATGCCTAGATTTAGAGATCCTCAAGGTAGATTTATTAAAACCCCCCACACGTAGAGATAGGATCAACACACACACCAGTTACTGGTAATCCAATAATTGAGGAATTGGTAGAAAAACAAAGAACTGGCCAAAGATTAACTTTGATTGAAAGGCAAACTTTGCTAGCTTGGGAAGCAAAACAAAAACAACCATCAACTTCAGGAAAACAAAAAGAAATTATCAAAGGAAAACCATATGTTTTTCCATCTATAAGTCAACCTGATTTTGAACAACCTGAATTTTCACCCAAAATTGAAACAACTAAGCCAATGGCGGAAGAAGGACATGGATCTACTATTCTCACTCTTGAACAACGAATCGAGTATGAAAGACAACAAAGAGAATGGAGGAGGAAAAGAGAGGAGGAGGCAAAACAAGAACATGATAGGAAGATGGAGAATGATCGGAAAATACAAGAAGATAGTGATCATGAGGCTACCTTTGGCTTTCCAATAGTAGACACAAGTGCAATATTAGGAGAAGAAGTGAAAATGAAAAATATTCCACCTTCTGTATTGCCAGATTTCTATGGAATTTCCACAGAAGATCCCGATGCTTTTATGTTCGAATTTGATATTTTATGTAGAACATATGGGTATACTGATGACATCCATAAACTTCGTCTTTTTCCTGCAACATTGAAAGAAGCAGCCTTAAAATGGTTCACGGGTTTAGGAGAACAAACAATAAATTCTTGGGATGACATGAGAAAAGTCTTCCTTAAAAAATATCAAGCTTATTGTAGATCTAGAGATTCCAAGGAAGATGTTTTTAGAATGACACAACAAGAAGATGAAAGTTTAGAGGAATATTTGGAAAGATTTGCATATAATCTGCAAAAATCTAAACAACACTCTTTAAATCAAGATATTATTCGAACAATCTTTCTCAAAGGTGTAAGGGATGAATATCTTGACATTTTGAATGTAATGGGTAAAGGAGACATTTCAAATTTTCCATTCGAAGAAATTGTTGAGTTATGTCAAAAGTATTCTAGAGGAAGATCAAAAACTAGGAAACGAGAAGTAAGCTCCAAAGCAGCAAAGTCAGCTGCAGGAGGGATCACAAGAGCTGAAATAGGGAGTTTATTGGAAAACTTCAAAACAGACCTCTTAAGTACATTAGGAACACAAGTGGATGTTCTTAAGGCAAACAAGAAGAAAGAAGAACAAGAACAAGCCTTAGCAATCTTTTGTTCCAAATGTAGGAAGAAACATCCATTGAGAGAATGCCGTTTGGATAGTATCCAGGTATGTGGTCTTTGTACAGAAAATCATTCCACAGAAAATTGTCTAAAATTGAAAGAATTACAAATGAATTCAATGGAAGAAGTGCCAGGAATATAAGGTTTTTATTATGTAGCACCTCGAAGACCATGGTAACCTAGGATGCCTCAACAAACTCCACAACAATTCCCTCAGCAAAATTACCTCTATCCACCTCAAACTATTTGGACTCCTCCAATGCCATGGCAAGCTTGGCCTCCACAACAATATCCACAACAACCTGCACAAGGTTGGAGAGGATATGGTTATGGAAACCAACCACCTCAACAGTATCAACAACATTACCAGCAACAATACCAATAGCCATTTTCATACCCACCATATCCACCATCCATGCCATTTCCGCAACAAAATTCTGCATATCCACCATCCATTCCATTCCAACATCAGAATCCACCACCATTGTTGACACAACCACAACAATTACAGTTACCTTCAAACCAACCCAGACCAACTCAATTACTAGCCCAACCAGTGGCAAATCCGAATAACAAAGTGGACAAATCTGCGTACACTGTAGAGGAAGTAGCATATTTCCCGACTTACTCTATTCTTCCTCTAAATGATGTCCATTTAAGGTCTGGAAAAGTACTTAAAAAGGATTCTCCGCCAATTGTAGAAGAACCAACTGAACAAGGAGAATCACCTGAAGCAGCACAAACTGAAATACAAGTTCAGAAAGGAAAATCAATTACAACTCAAACACCACCTTATCCTGAAAGGTTAGTGGAAC